>JBBBDQ010000558.1:2145000-2250000 GCA_037127315.1 Ascarosepion bandense
CGATTTCTCGTTCTGAGCCAATAATTTCGGAATTTTTTTTAGTTACTTTATACATTTATCTCTGCAAATAGATAATACTATTTACAGCAAGCCCCCTCTCTCTCTCGATCCCTCTCTCTCTCTCTCTCTCTCTCTATATATATATATATATATATATATATATATATATATATATAGTGTAATAGTTGTTACAATGGTTTATAAATTCATAGTATCACTACGCAAAAATTTTCGCGTTTCGAAGCTGTTTTGCGTGCTTCTCATCGGGTGACAAGTTTCGAAGCTGTTTTGCGTGCTTCTCATCGGGTGACAAAGTTGGAATGACAATTTTCATTCCAACTTTGTCACCCGATGAGAAGCACACAAAACAGCTTCGAAACGCGAAAATTTTTGCGTAGTGATACTATGAATTTATAAACCATTGTAACAACTATTACAATATAACGTTCTACGTTGTGTCGAGCACTCTTTAGTAAATGCATGAACAAGCAGGTGAAAAAACCTACGAGTTTCACAACTTTGTTACTATATATATATATATATATATATATATATACTAGCAGTATAGCCCTGCGTTGCTCGGGTGTAATGAAAGCTTTAAAACTAATCCATGGTCTTGGAGCTGAGACTCAGCCTAAAGAATATTTGTGTGAAATTTGGTGAGAATCGGATAATTGGAACCAACTCTAAATGCACGATTCCTTCAAAGTTCCACCAAACGCACAACATGACTTTCTTGCCGAATCGATCTTGTTTCGCAACCGACGGTGTCTCTTGCCCTTTCTGAACCCATCGCTTGTCTCGATTGTGCTGGACCAGATAGACCCATTTTGCAAGTGCTTACGAACTTTTGGGACAACCTAATATAATTAGAGTCAAGTGGTTGAACAATTCGTTTTATTTTTTAAAAGAATCATCGTTGACATTGAATATTGTCGGCGCAAAGGACAACAAATAAACTGTAAGAAAACTAAATGCATGGTCATCAGCAAAAAGGACAACCCAAAATGCCAAATACAGGTGAGGGATATTAGAATCAAGCAAGTATAAAAATTTACATATCTAGTAAGTATTCTAACAGGAGATGGAAAGTGCGACACTGAGATCCGTAGGCGAATTGGCATGGCGAAGGGCGAGTTCCAGAAGCTGAATAAAGTACTAAGACACAGGAAAAGTACACTAGAAACAAAGAGAGTGGTAAATTGCTATGTGATGTCAGTTCTTCAATACGGCAGTAAATACTGGACAATATCATCGAAGACGAGGAAAAAACTTGAAGCAGCGGGAATGTGGTTTTACAGAAGGATGCTGCGGATATCGTGGACCGAGCATGCGAGCAACGATGAAGTGTTGGAAAGAATGGAAACGAAAAGAAAATTAATATTGAGCATCAGGAAGAGACAACTGAAATTCCTAGGACATGCAATGAGGAAGGAAGGCTTGGAAAACCTGATACTGACAGGCCAGATAGACGGAAAAAGAGACAGAGGAAGGCAGAGGATAATATATTTGAAGGGCCTGATCTGGTGGATGACGGAACTGGGGTTGCGAGGTGTAACAAGAGAAAATATACTAAGAGCCACCAGAGATAGGGAGATGTAAAGAACCATGATCGCCTACGTCCTGAAAGGACAGTGCACATAGAAGAAGAAGAATGACGCGTGCCAGTACCCTGGCGATGTATAAACAGTATTTTCCCCAAACCGTCCCCTTCATACGTTTCTACTCGGGTCTATAAACATCGTTACCTGTCGGTACTTGACCAGACTTTCCCCGCGCATTTTGTTCTGATTACGGTGCCGTTATATTATTAGTCGGAGGCTAATGATCCCTGTCAATGTCGAGTAATCCACGTCATTGTTGCGTGCCTTGCTCAAAATCGAACAGGTGTATTATACACTCAGGTGAAAACCCACAGCACTTCAAGGTCGCTGTCGTATCTTGATTAGCGTTGCAAATGGCAAATAATATATGCCAAGCAAAAGAAGAAAAGAAAAAATATTGAGGAAACCAATCAATCTCGGTTGATTGCTATGTAATAATATGAAACATCGCTAATTCGGAAATTGGTAATCCGAATCAAATCAATCTCGGCTGTCCCCGACATAAAAATTTGATGCATAGCTATTTCGGAAACTGATAATCCGAATCCAGTCAATATCGCTGGTTCGCTATATAAAAATATAAACAATCGCTAATTCGGAAACTGATAATGCGAATCCAGTCAATATCGGCTGGTTCGCTATATAAAAATATAAACAATCGCTAATTCGGAAACTGATAATCCGAATCCAGTCATTATCGGCTGGTTCGCTATATAAAAATATAAACAATCGCTAATTCGGAAACTGATAATCCGAATCCAGTCATTATCGGCTGGTTCGCTATATAAAAATATAAACAATCGCTAATTCGGAAACTGATAATGCGAATCCAGTCAATATCGAATTGTTCTCTATAGAAAAATAAAAACAGTCGCTAATTCGGAAACAGATAATCCGAATCCAGTCATTATCGGCTGGTTCGCTATATAAAAATATAAACAATCGCTAATTCGTAAACTGAAAATCCGAATCCAGTCAATATCGGATTGTTCGCTATAGAAAAATAAAAACAATCGCTAATTCGGAAACTGATAATCCGAATCCAGTCAATATCGGTTTGTTCGCTATAGAAAAATATAAACAATCGCTAATTCGAAAACAGATAATCCGAATCCAGTCATTATCGGCTGGTTCGCTGTATAAAAATATAAACAATCGCTCATTCGGAAAATGACAATCCCAATCCAATCAATATCGGCTGGTTCGCTATATAAAACTATAAAAAATCGCTAATTCGGAAACCGATAATCCGAATCCAATCAATCTCGGCTGGTTCGCAGTATTAAAATATGAAGCATCGCTAATTCGAAAACTGATTATCCGTATCCTTTAAATATCGGTTGGTTCGCTATTTAAAAACATGAAGCATTGCTAATTCCGCAAATGATAATCAAAATCCGATCAATCTAGACTGTTTCGCTATCTAAAAATTATTTAGCATCACATAATATCTTGACATTACTTTAGACCTTTCATTTAGTTATCTTTCTTGTTCTGGAAATAATATTATGGCTAACTTCTCTTCTTGACACAATTTGAAAACCTAACCATCATCGTAAAGTTTGACGTTTTTTTTTTTAATAAGCTCCATGTTATAACTGGGTCTTTGTTTTTTGTTAATTTCCAAACGTGATTTCCTAGTAGGGTAAAATCTTTAAGAAGAAGGATGCCGAAGATACCATGGACGGAGCACGCGAGCAAAACTGAGAACAAAAACTCATACTTCACATCAGGAAGAGATAGATGAGGTTCCTGGGGGACACGTAATGAGGAAGGAGAGCCTGGAGAATTTAATACTCACAAGACGAATAGAAGGAAAGAGAGACATAAGGAAAGTAGCGCGTGACCTACTTGATAGACCTGAGCAAATGGATGGCAAAGCAGGGTTTGAGAGAGATACCAAGAGGAAAAATATTGAAAGCGACTATAGACAGAGCCAAGTGGAAATCCATGATCGCCTACATCCTGAAGGGACACAGTACACGAAGAAGAAGAAGAAGAAGAAGAAGAAGAAGAAGAAGAAGCTTGAATATAGATTAGTGATTATACATACGATTTTTAAAATTTCTTTCAGTACATCCTAGATATATTTTCCTCTTGTGAGTTCTGAATGTTTTTGTGTGTGTGTGTGTGTGTGTGTGTGTGTGTGTGTGTGTGTGTGTGTGTGTGTGTGTGTGTAATAAAAGCGTTGGAGAATCAGTTAATATAAAACGCCTGATGATACCGAAAGGTTGAAACCAAGGTTTCGTAATTAACTGACTTCCGAATATATATATATATATATATATATATATATATATGGTGCGATGGATGAATTGTCGTCTAAATTACACAAAAATGAAAATAATACTGACATCTCATGTTAACAGGCTTATTTACCAAAGTTACAAAAAATATATTGAAATACTAAGCAGTAAGTTTATTCAATAAAATTGCTGTCGGCTTCAACCACGGCTTCCTAACGATTTTGGAATCTCCTACAACTCTTTTGGATAGCCTCCTTGGTGAATACTGCTAAAATCCTTGCCTTCAGTTTATCTTTGGTGTTGCAAAAGTTTTTTTTTTATCTCCTGCTCAACTGCGTCTCACTCATAATAATCAAGAGGGTTGCAGGCGGGAGAGTAAGTCAGTCAAGTGCTATACGTGATTCATGCTTGGGCGATCATGTCTCGAAAGATATGATCACCCAAGGATATATGGGCAGAAGATTATCCCGCAGTAGATTGCCATTACTTTCTGCGGTAGACTGGATTCCAGTCAAGGCTATAGAACCCAATCTGTCCTGTTATTTGATCCGATAGCTGGAGGGAAGAGACAGATTAATACCTTTCCCAAGGGTATTTGCGCGTAAGGCTGGGGAGTAAGGAAGCCCCATACAAGGGATGTTGCTGTTATAGAAATTGTTTGACACCCATGACTGGGTTCTCCTGCTTCTGTGGTATAGTGCAAAGTCCTGTTATTAGACATAGGGGCTTACATTAACCACCCCCATGACCCAGGGCAGCACTACCTGCTCAAGGCACTTGATGTAGGTCTCCGTGTTGAGTCTGAAGCTCTCATAAAAAACTTCTGGAGTTCTTTTTTTAGAATGATTAATGTGATTTTTCCGAGCTGTTGTACCTTCGTAATCACCAATGGACTCATCCAACTCTTTCCGAATCTTCTGCGTTGTTCTCACTCAAATTGACACCAACACACTCTGAAATTTTCTTATTAGAGCTTTGAATGCGAATGCCAAGCAGTAGAGCATGTTGTTTCCAAAGTTCTGGCAATGTGAATTGCGTCATGTTGCACTTTTTTACACAAACAGCACTGGCCCTACTATACAGTGCAGACGACAAAATCGAAGACAAACAACGCACGTTCACGAAATTTAAAGTATAAAAAGGCGACAATTTACCCATTACACACTGTAAGTGTATATACATATCTAAACTTATTTATAAATGAAACTTTGTCTGTGTGTGCGTCTGTGTCTGTGTGTGTGTATCCGTTACCTACAGACTCCGAAACGGCTGAGCCGATTTTCTTGAAAATTTACACAGTTGTACTATAAGCGTCAGCCAGTGTTCTTAGCTAGATAATCGAAAAAATCGGGTTATAGAAGGATTGGTCCGATTTTAATCAAATTTGATACACACATAGATAAAGACATAAGAAACGATATTCAGAAATTTCAAGGTTTCAGTTCAAGGTTCAATATATACATATAAGGCAAGATGTTTGTATGTGTGTCTGTTTCTTTGCCTGTATGTCTGTATTTTTTCAGCCCTTTTTTAGTTTTTTAGTAATGTAACTTCTTTTCTACTGAACCAAAATTCATTTTTTTTTTCAAATATAGCTAAAGAGGATTTTTATCTAACTCTGTAAACTGTTTGAAATTTGGTTAAGAACTAAATTAGTGGTGACTCTTAAAATCTGCCTAGATTCACTCAATGTCGAGCTTAAGAATATATTTAACCACTGCCATGGTTGAATGATTAAAAAGCTAACATATATATATATATATATATATATATATATATATATATATATATATAAACGTGCTACTAGATTGGCATCTAGGTCCCACTCTTTTACTGTCAAAATAGTTAAATGTAACCACCGCTTCTATTCTCGCAATTTCTTTTCTCGCATATCCCGTTTGTGGAACTGCCTTCTATTTCCTTGCTTCCCTGATAGCTACAATGTTTAAAAGTTTAAATGCAACACATCAATTACTGTCTTCTATCGCCTTGATTCCCATCAAACTCTTTCTTCGACATCCGCTGTTCTTTGTTGTTGTTGTTTTTTTTCTGTAACTCTAACGCCTGCGCACCAGTGGCGGCCCTGAATTGCATGGGTGAAATGATTAAAAATACAAATAAAAATTATATATATAAAGGCACATTTGATGTACCACAAGGCTCGTTTGATGGAGCATAAATTTCAGAATTAATAGGACTATACATTATAAGTAAAATTAATGAGATAATCCATCAACTACGGATTATACAGAGAAGACGGATTAATGACAGCACTGGACAACAAAAGAGAAAATGACAGAATAAGAAAAATGCTTTTCAAACTTTTCAAAAGCCTCGATATGAAAGTTGTCCAATATTTAGATGCAGAATTTAATCTGCAACTTTAAAGTACGTAAACATTAAATCTATCCATCCAACTATCATAATCAAACACATCCATAAGAGAATAGAATGCAGACTATCAAAAGAAAATCTTTCCACAAAACAATGTTTGATGAAAAGAAAAATGTTCATGAAAAAGCCTTAAATGAATCTGGTCTAAAAACAAATTAGAATATAAACCTCAGTCAAATAAATAAACGAAAAATAATACTATAAATCGAAACTTTATTTGGTTCAACCTACCGTTTAACTTAGAAGTAAAATTCAAAATTGAATAAAATATTTTTTAAATTAATTAATAAACACATCCCCCCAAAACTCAGAATTAAATAACATTTTTAATAGGAATTCAATCAAATTAAGTTATAGTTGTCCAAGTAAATTAGAAAATTACATAAAAAAGCAAAACCCTAGGAACCTAAATTATAACGTGCAACATGATATCACTAATAACGAATGTAACTGTAGAGACAAAAGCAAATGCCCACTTGACAGATTTTGTAAACCAGAACGGGTTATTTACAAAGCAGAGGTACATGATACTGGTGGACAAACAGAAACATATTTGGGGTCCTAAAAAGAATGTTTTAAAAACAGGAAAGCAAGTATATGAAAAGAAGTTTCACAGGCGCAAAGCGCGAGAAAAGAAGCTATTAGAGTAGAATTGGCGTCTGCATTTGGTTGATCTAACTGCAAGTTAGTGGGACCTAGTTGCCAGTCTTGTTGTACGAGTAAATTCTAGTGGCGGGGGTACCAGTGACTTAAGTTCGTCGGAGCAGAAGCCATAAAAATATTTACAGAATAGACAGTGGGAAGCTACATCCTGCCGGTGAGAAAGTGGCTGGAGTCGAGCTGCCAAGTTCACGTTACAGATTCTCCTTTGGAGTCTGTCGAGAACACTGAAATGAACAGCTGATAGACACTTTTCAAAAAATTCAGAATTAAATAAAATTTTCAATAGGAATGCAATCAAATTAAGTTATAGCTGTCCTAGTAATTTAGAAAATTACATAAAAAAAAGCACCAGAAACCTAAATAATAACGTACATCACTAACAAGGAATGTAACTGTAGGGACCAAAACAAATGTCCACTTACGGGACTTTGTAAAACAGAAGGGGTTATTTACAAAGCAGAGGTACATGATACAGATACACAATGAAAAACATATTTGGAGGTCTACAAAAGGATTTTTTAAAAACAGATGGAATAATCACAAATCTATATTTAAACTAGAAAACCTTAAAAATTGTTCCAAACTGGCTAGCCAGGTGTGGAAATTAAAAATGAAAAATGGAAAAGACCTTAATAGAACATAGAGTATAGTAAAAAAGAAAGAAAAAAGGCCAAGCCACACGACGGTGGTGATGTCTGCAGATCGTGCCAAGGGAAAAGGTCACCCATTATGTTGCTTCCAGGACAAAACAATACTGAATAAAAGAACAGAAGCAATGTCCAGATGGATGAGAGATACATATTAGGTTCATTTCATACAAACATGGATGAAAGTGTTTTAAGATCCTCAGGTAACTTCTCCCTAATTTTGAAAATTTTCGGTTGTTTAAAACTTCCAGTTACACGTTCATAAAAATCTCTGTTTGTACACTTGAAAAACGTTGGAAAATCAGTCAGTCAGTTAAGTGCCATACGTGATACACGCTTGGGCGATCATGTCTCGAAAGAGACATGACTGACTGGGCAGATGATTATCCCGCAGTAGGTTGCCATTGCTTTCTACGGTAGACTGGTTGCCGACCAAGGCTATAGAACCCAATCTGTCCTGTTATTTAACCCATAACTGGAAGGAATAGACGGATTAATACCTTTCCCAAGGGTATTTGCGCGTAAGTGAATGCAATGAATTCAGCTGGAATTCGAACTTGGCTCCCCGATTTCTCGTTCCGCGCCGATATCCACTACACCACAACACACATCAGTTGGAAAATAAGTTATCATCAATCACAACTAGTATTTATATATAAAACCAAAATATTTATTGTTTTTTCAGAAATTTTAAATTTAAGAACGCTCATAATTATTCATCTGTTCGAAAAGTCAGGCATGCTATGGCGAACATGAAGTGAAAAAATATGATTTAATAATTCAGTCAGTTAAGTGCAATACGTGATAAACGCTTAGGCGATCATGTCTCGAAAGAGACATGACAGACTGGGCAGATGATTATCCCGCAGTAGATTTCACACCGACGGAATGTGCTTTCCCTCTGTCTCTTTTACGAATATTTTCACGACTTCTGCTCTAACGAACATAGTTACCTGGTACCCACTCTTCACAAATTTACTTGAGGTACTAGACTGGCAACTAGGTCCCGCACTTTTACAGTCAAAACAGTCAAATGAAGCCGTCACTTCTACTCCTCAGTTTCTTTTCTCACAACTCCTTCCCTACAGAACTCCCTTTGCTTCCTTGCAAATCTCCAAGATTTTGCAACTTCAGCTGCCATCTCTTATCTCCTTGACTCCCGGATCTCTCTTTCTCCTTTTCCCGACACCCACTGTATCTTGTTCTTCCTTTTTTTTTTTTTTCGCTCTACTCCCACGTAACTCTCTTCACACCATCTCTTCTCTTGTTATCCTTCTCTTATTTTTCCATGACACCCCCTGTATCTTGTTCTTCCTTTTCGCTCTACTCCCACGTAACTCTCTTCAAACCACTTTTCCCATCCTTCTCTTGTCCATTCTTTGACACCCCCTCTAGCTTGTTTCTCTTTCTTTTCGCTCTCCTCTCATGTAACCCCCTGCGCACTAGTCGTAGTACTTACTTGCTTGGTATGAAACGATGATAACATATACACTCCCGGCTCTCTCTTTCTCCTTTTCCCGACAACCCCTGTATCTTTTTGTTCTTCCTTTTCGCTCTCCTCTCATGTAACCCCCTGCGCACCAGTGGTAGTACTTCCTTTGCTTGGGGTGAAACGATTAAAATATAAGTAGAAAGTACATTGACATCTTTTATCTCCTTGATTCTCATATTTTTTATCATTTCCCCGACACCCCCTGTATCTTGTTCGTTTTTCTTTTCGCTCTACCCTCACGTAACTCTCTTCAAACCACTATTCCCATCCTTCTCTTGTCCATTCTCTGACACCCCCTCTAGCTTGTTTCTCTTTCTTTTCGCTCTCCTCTCATGTAACCCCCTGCGCACCAGTCGTAGTACTTACTTGCTTGGCGTGAAAGGATTATAAAATATACACTACCGGCCATAATTATTAGGCCACCCCAGTTTTTAAAAAGAAATAATGTATTTCATACTATGTTTAGTATTTATTACCAAGCGCAATACAGAATGGTTCTTTTGTTATTACTTTGCAAAATTTTACAAGGCAAGGAAGCAAAGATAAACTCGTCCGAATCATCCTAAATTTTCTTCATTCTTTCATTAATAAAACTGCAATATAAGTAATTATTAAATATTTATAAATTCATTTGATGCACATGTTATTG
The DNA here is from genome assembly GCA_037127315.1 of Ascarosepion bandense. Taxonomy (NCBI): domain Eukaryota; kingdom Metazoa; phylum Mollusca; class Cephalopoda; order Sepiida; family Sepiidae; genus Ascarosepion; species Ascarosepion bandense. The sequence continues at coordinate 2,154,696 of JBBBDQ010000558.1, forward strand.
TGCAGTATTAACAAAAGAACCATTCTATTTTCATTTACAGTTATTCACTTGGTAATAAATACTAAAAAATAGTATGAAATACATCATTTTTTAAAACACTGGGGTTGCCTAATAATTATGGCCGGTAGTATATATATATATATATATATATATATATATATATATATAAATTCTACAGGGTACGATGGGTAAATTGTCGCTATTTGCCTTGTAAAATTTTGCAAAGTAATAATAACAAAAGAACCATTTCTATATTTACAATTATCCACTTGGTTATAAATACTAAAAAATAGTTTGAAATACATTATCTTTTTGAAACAAAGGGGTGGCCTAATAATTATGGCCAGAAGTGTATATATATATTCCCATGCTATACAGCACTATTTATGCGTTTTTGTTTTTTTTTTTGGAATTTTTTTATTTTTATTTTTATTTATTTATTTTTCTTTTTTTTGTTTTTTTTTATATTTGGGTTATTTTTGTATCTCCAAGTAATGGTGATTTTTTCAGTATTTCCATTTTGGCCATCCACCCACGTCGGTGAACTTGGTTCGTGTGTCCGTAATATATAAAAATCGCTTACCCCCGCTGTAACATCTTCAAAGTTTCTGAGGGAGTATAAAATGCCCATTTTTATAATTAACAGTTGCTGACTACCTGATGATTGAGTAAACAACGAATGAAACTTTTAGTCGTGGTCGGTCACAATTCACCGGGAAATTATAAGATGTTTGTCAATATTTTTGACACAAGGTAATTAGTTAAATTCGAAATCAAGCTTTTATTTCCAACAATCTACCACAGTTGACGAAATAAGGGGTTAAATTCGAAATTCTAATCACTTGTAGAAGGTCGGAGCGTACAACGGCCGAAATGTAAATATGGCAATGAAGATGAGGAAAACAGTGTAATTTATTTAGAGGCTTGAAATGCTTGATTTACAAAATGTTTAACATTTTCTGTCGCTGTGTCTCGGTGTGGCTGTCTACTTCATTATTAGCGTTCTGTTTCTTTCTCTCTTTCTCTCTCTTCATCTCTCTCTCTCTCTCTCTCTCTCTCTCTCTCTCTCTTACTCTCTCTTTTTATTTATCGGTTTATATATATATATATATATATATATATATATATATATATATATACTACGCTTTGCTTAAAAGCAATTAACTATCTCTGTCTAGATGTCTGTCAATGTCTATATGTCAATGTCTCTCTCTTTCATACAAGCGCCAGCGGTCTCTCTTCTTTCTCTAGTATGTATGCTCTCGCTCTCTGTCTCTGAAGTTGAAGTAATCTTCTCTCTCTCTCTCTCTCTCTATATATATATATATATATATATATATATATACTCTTCCTGTGTCCAGAACTAACCCATAGAGAAGGGCTTGGCACGTCTTTAGATCATCCCGGAAAAACAGGAGAGGTCTTTTCCGGTTAGTTTTCGGTCCCGTGGTTGACGCCATTAGTATTGACCAGTTGAAAGTCGAAAAGAGAAAGAAAGAAGGCAGAGAGAGAGAGAGAGAGAGAGAGAGAGGCGGGGAGAGTCATTAATTCCATGACGTTACCGACAAGAACTTTTTTCTTTCGGCCACTCTTCCAGGTGACTCGAATGGTCACGTGTCCCACAGGCATTTATCAAAGTCATGTGGGAATGTGACACGTCAGCGTATTTTCACTTACATTAATCAACATTTATACGCGTAAAGTAATTTTTTTTTAATTCTTATCCGGTCTAAACACATGCGTCATCACTTTTGATACTGCGTCATGATTCATAGCTTATTTAATTTGGCAATATACGTCAACCCATGTCAAGTATATATACAGTGGAACCTGCCATATGCGACCCTCTTCATCAGCGGCCACCTGTTGTTAACGACCGTTTTTGTCTATGTACGGGCGATTTGATGATGTTAATTGACCCTTAGTGAGCGACCACCTCTAGAACGCGACCAGCGACTAACATCAACGAGTGAAAATCACTGATCAAGCGGCCGCTTAAAAAAGATCCATTTTGGTCGTACACTACGAACTTCTAAATTAGGAGAAACTAAATGAGTAATCTTTTTTTCATTTTGATTTTATCTAAGCCAGGAACACTTCCTCATTGTTTTGTTAATGTAGTGTTGCATCAAACTGTTATTTCTTGTTGAAATGTACATTGCCTGATTTCACCTCACGGTAAAACATCGGCTGTTTTGTACAACATGTATTGCATTTGTCGAGATGTTCAAAGGATTTGTCGCAGTCTCTGTACTGACTTGGATAAATTCAGGGATTGGGAAAATCACAATTATGCCCCTTTCTCAAATGTCTATCTCTTTCTTTCCTTTATTTTTTGTGTATCTATCTACTTTATTTCTAGCTGGGTATATCTATCTCTATCTCTCTGTTTCTCTAACCCCACCCACGATCGCTGTCAGTTTTTTCTATATTTTGTTTCTTTTTTCCATGTATTATCGCAGCTTCTCTTTTGTTATCACTCACTTCTAAAAAAAAAAAAACTGAAACCGTATACTTTTTTAAGTCCGCTTAATAAATATTTTTTGTGAATAAATATTTTGGTCTCTTGCTGACCGTTGTAAATACGTTTTTTTTTATTTTAAAATGAATTATGCTGAATAAATTTCTTTAAAGTTAGGCCATTTTCTTATGTTCTCATTTATTTATTACCAGATTACATGATAAAATTCTAATATGTACAGTCTGATGAATGGAATATACGTTACTGGCGTAAATAGGTTATGACTATGAGCCTTTAGTGAACGACCACCTGCCGTATGCGATCACTTGATGGCAGTAGGGGTGGTCGCATACGACAGGCTCCACTATATATATATATATATATATATATATTAGCAAGAGAAAAAACAGCAAATAAAAATCCACATTTCATTGCATTTACTTTAAAAAAAATTTTTTAAAATCATTTCGCCTCAAGCAATATTAACATCTTCTGTACCCCACTGCCACTGTTTCGCAAGGGGTTATCGATGAGGTGAGTGATGATAAATAGGAACAAGTTACAGGGGAGTCATAGAATGTGTAAGAAAAGGATAAGAATACAGGTGTGAAGAGAGCTGCATGAGAGTGGAGTGAAAAGGGAAAGGAACATGATACAAGATTTGTCAGGGAAAGAATGTGATTCAAAAAGATACGAGATGGCAATTGATTTTGCATTTAAATTCTTGGAGATTGTAGCTGTCAGGGAAGCAAGTATACGGAAAGGAATTCCACGGGCGGGAAGTGCAAGCAAAGAAGCTGAGGGAAGAGAAGTTGCGGTTACATTTGATTAAAAGTGCTCAATACAAAACAGAGCAATATATAGAGTGTTCCAATACTTTGGACCGATTTTAAATGTGAATTAAGTTCAAGCGTTTAATGATTTTTTTTTCAATTTCTTTCAGATTCAACAACTTCAGTCTTTGACAATTTCAATCATGAAAAGATTGAACAACGTGTTAAAGTTGTCAAAGCCTATTACGAAAATAGACGTTCAAACAAAAATGCATTTAGCTTTACTGAATCAGAAATTCCCAGGCGACATAATTTCTTGAAACAATAGCGTTAATTGGCCACCAGAATCGTGCGAACATTTTAGATTTCTTCCTTTCGGGTCATCTCAAAAGTAAAGTCTATGCCAACAAGCTAACAACAATTCAACAGCTGACGGATAAGATACTAAATCGTATTGGTAAGATCTAGAAGCAACTACACAGAGACGTCATCAAAACTATTGACCATCGACGGAATGGCGTTAATTGGCCACCAGAATCGCGCGAACTGACGCCTTTTAGATTTCTTTCTTTCGGGTCATCTCAAAAGTAAAGTCTATGCCAACAAGCTAACAACAATTCAACAGCTGACGGATAAGATACTAAATCGTATTGGTAAGATCTAGAAGCAACTACACAGAGACGTCATCAAAACTATTGACCATCGACGGAATGGCGTTAATTGGCCACCAGAATCGTGCGAACTGACGCCTTTTAGATTTCTTTCTTTCGGGTCATCTCAAAAGTAAAGTCTATGACAACAAGATAACAACAATTTAACAGCTGACGGATAAGATACTAAATCGTATTGGTAAGATCTAGAAGCAACTACACAGAGACGTCATCAAAACTATTGACCATCGACGGAATGGAGTTAATTGGCCACCAGAATCGTGCGAACTGACGCCTTTTAGATTTCTTCCTTTCGGGTCATCTCAAAAGTAAAGTCTATGCCAACAAGATAACAACAATTTAACAGCTGACGGATAAGATACTAAATCGTATTGGTAAGATCTAGAAGCAACTACACAGAGACGTCATCAAAACTATTGACCATCGACGGAATGGCGTTAATTGGCCACCAGAATCGTGCGAACTGACGCCTTTTAGATTTCTTTCTTTCGGGTCATCTCAAAAGTAAAGTCTATGCCAACAAGCTAACAACAATTCAACAGCTGACGGATAAGATACTAAATCGTATTGGTAAGATCTAGAAGCAACTACACAGAGACGTCATCAAAACTATTGACCATCGACGGAATGGCGTTAATTGGCCACCAGAATCGTGCGAACTGACGCCTTTTAGATTTCTTTCTTTCGGGTCATCTCAAAAGTAAAGTCTATGCCAACAAGCTAACAACAATTCAACAGCTGACGGATAAGATACTAAATCGTATTGGTAAGATCTAGAAGCAACTACACAGAGACGTCATCAAAACTATTGACCATCGACGGAATGGCGTTAATTGGCCACCAGAATCGTGCGAACTGACGCCTTTTAGATTTCTTTCTTTCGGGTCATCTCAAAAGTAAAGTCTATGCCAACAAGCTAACAACAATTCAACAGCTGACGGATAAGATACTAAATCGTATTGGTAAGATCTAGAAGCAACTACACAGAGACGTCATCAAAACTATTGACCATCGACGGAATGGCGTTAATTGGCCACCAGAATCGTGCGAACTGACGCCTTTTAGATTTCTTTCTTTCGGGTCATCTCAAAAGTAAAGTCTATGCCAACAAGCTAACAACAATTCAACAGCTGACGGATAAGATACTAAATCGTATTGGTAAGATCTAGAAGCAAATACACAGAGACGTCATCAAAACTATTGACCATCGACGGAATGGCGTTAATTGGCCACCAGAATCGTGCGAACTGACGCCTTTTAGATTTCTTTCTTTCGGGTCATCTCAAAAGTAAAGTCTATGCCAACAAGCTAACAACAATTCAACAGCTGACGGATAAGATACTAAATCGTATTGGTAAGATCTAGAAGCAACTACACAGAGACGTCATCAAAACTATTGACCATCGACGGAATGGCGTTAATTGGCCACCAGAATCGTGCGAACTGACGCCTTTTAGATTTCTTTCTTTCGGGTCATCTCAAAAGTAAAGTCTATGCCAACAAGATAACAACAATTTAACAGCTGACGGATAAGATACTAAATCGTATTGGTAAGATCTAGAAGCAACTACACAGAGACGTCATCAAAACTATTGACCATCGACGGAATGGCGTTAATTGGCCACCAGAATCGTGCGAACTGACGCCTTTTAGATTTCTTTCTTTCGGGTCATCTCAAAAGTAAAGTCTATGCCAACAAGATAACAACAATTTAACAGCTGACGGATAAGATACTACATCGTATTGGTAAGATCTAGAAGCAACTACACAGAGACGTCATCAAAACTATTGACCATCGACGGAATGGCGTTAATTAGCCACCAGAATCGTGCGAACTGACGCCTTTTAGATTTCTTCCTTTCGGGTCATCTCAAAAGTAAAGTCTATGCCAACAAGATAACAACAATTCAACAGCTGACGGATAAGATACTAAATCGTATTGGTAAGATCTAGAAGCAACTACACAGAGACGTCATCAAAACTATTGACCATCGACGGAATGGCGTTAATTAGCCACCAGAATCGTGCGAACTGACGCCTTTTAGATTTCTTCCTTTCGGGTCATCTCAAAAGTAAAGTCTATGCCAACAAGATAACAACAATTCAACAGCTGACGGATAAGATACTAAATCGTATTGGTAAGATCTAGAAGCAACTACACAGAGACGTCATCAAAACTTTTGACCATCGACGGAAGCCTTGCCGGACATTTGGATGATATTATTATTTACGCATAATTATCATAACCCAACATGATTCAATAGTGAAATCAATAATATTTTACCAATAACACTGTTTTATTTACTGCTAACTTCGGTAGGTCTTAATGGAACACCCAATATTATTATTGTAATATTTTTATTATAAATATTTACAATAAAACATTTTACATCGCCACATAAAAGCTTTCATGTTTTAATACTATGAATTGTACTTTGTCAGGCAATGTTTGGTTACTGTTGATAGAAATGATTCTTATGGAATTTTAAAAACAATTCGTTATTTTTTTCAGACAATTAAAGGACAGAATTAAGAATGATTTTGTGGGTAAGTTTCGATTAAGCAATAAAAAGTTAAGTTTACGTTAGATGGTGGGGAATATGGTTAGATGGTGAAAGCGGATGTGTTATTTTAAGAGGTGACAATAATGTAACACGTCTGGCAGGGCTGGCCGTCTAATGCGACGCTCGTTTTCGTTGACGGTCGTGACGATCCCAATTGTGACACTGCCACCCGGCTGGCCGGTTGGTTCGGTCGCTGTGGCTGGTCATGATGTTCTCGTCCGATGATGTCGTCATAAAAAGCTGGTTTACAAGACGTCTCTTACAATAACGCGCCACTGTTCCACGTTGTGAATTGATCCCAGAGGTCACGTCGTGCAATTTTAGTAGTCGCCTTTTTGAGCCAGTCCGGACACTGGTGCAAACTTGTGGTTTAAAAAAATAAATACGGCACCAAAAAAACAAAAAATTACTAAAACTTTCACGCCTGGGGAGCTACGAAGAATGTCTTTATATATATATAAAAAAAAACAATGTTTTTTTTTTCTTTACACAGGAGTAGATGATACAGCTGCCAAAAATGACGATACAATGGAATGCCGGTTACAACAGAGACTGAAAGTTCGTCAAAAATATCATAGCTTCCAATCCTTATAAAAAATGTCTTGTCTAAGTTTCGTTAAAGTAGACAGAGATCTTCAAATTTTCGCTAAAATTTATTCCGTATTATTTAAAATTAGAGCTATCCGTTTCTTTTAGGTGATGTTAAAAAAATAATAAAGTTCTTTTGGATTCCTGTCGGAACGTGACGGGATTTGCCGAATCGGAGCCGGTCAATGGCGGCGAATGTGGCGGTGATGGCGGTGATAACGGCAGCGGCGTAAGGTTGGTTTCCTTGTCGTCTGGAGGCTCTCTCCCGGCTAACTGAAATTTTCTCATCTAGTCTCTATTTTTATAACCCTTTTCAATCCTCTCTGGGGATCCAGTCGGCTCGAAGCCTTCGGCCAATGAAATCGTTTTCCGCCCACTCGATTTGCGGAAGGGGTCATCTCGACAAATGAGATATCGCCAGCTCGCGTTGTATTCTGATTTCCCACAAATTTTTGTTCCCAGAAATCTGTTGAGGTACCTTAACCCCGCCTGACCCCATCAAATAATTCTGACACTTGGTTTGGCTACTAAAAATTTTAGCTTTATCAACAAATATCCGCTTCAAACACGAAAGAAGAAAAATCATATTTTTCTCTTTTCTTTCCCAAAAAATAGCTAAGTTTTTTATTCCCCGGATTTTAGAAGTTCATGATAGTATTAAAATAGTTAATTTTTCTATTCCCCATATTTTACAAGTATTTGATAGTATTAAAATTATTTTCTTACATAAGCTCACATCGCGTATTACAATAAAGCATAACTAATAATATTACTAATATCAATTTCTCTTTCTCCGCTGTATTAAACCAAACAAGGAAAAGTATCCCCGCGGGAGATAGTGTCACAATAAGCCATCTCTTAGTGTTATCAATATTAGAGACAATTGATGATGGTGATATAGCTACAATAAATATGTCATGCGTGTTGCAGATTGGATTGTGGCGATCTTTTTATAGAAGTGATTTTTCCGGATGTGTTTTAAGGGGGTTTCTTGATATACTTAGAACTGTGGAATATGGATGCTCATGATACTAAATAAATTTTGAAAAGTTTAAAATAAGCTAAAATCTTAAAATATAAAATAAACTAAGAACCCAATAATAAAATTATTAACACAGTAATATCAAAACTCAGTGTTTCATGTGATACGCCTGATTATTGTTGTTAACACATGAAATTCTAAGTAGCAGGTTTTTATATTATTAAATTAATAATATTTTTTTTATTTTATATACGATACATCAATCAACTTCATACTTTCTCCGTGCATTGCCTACGTAAAAACCGAAAAAAAACTGAGTGAGCTTATTATAAACACTGTAAAGTTCTGACTAAATGCAAAATGACGGGTATTGAAGCTATCCTAATAAAAATCTTACTCAGGTGGCAGGACATCTTACTCGTATAAGTGATAACAGACTTCCAAAATTGACTCCTTTTTGGCCAGCTTCTAACAAGCAGATAGATTGGAAGGTCACTCTGGCGTCACAAAGATTCAAAGACAATCTGAAGTGATATGGCATCACACTTTCGTTCCTGAGAAGACAATGCGTCAGAACGAAGAAGCTGGCGCCTTTCTTTTTTATAGAAGTTGAGCACTTCTTTATTTTTATAAATACTCATTTGTCGTCTGCGACGATGATCTCCACTATATATATATATATATATATATATATATATATATATATATACAGTACTGTGCAAAAGTATTAGGACAAGAAATATTTTATCTTTTATGAGGCATCAAAATAAAGTTTAAAATGACCCCTGTTCTAACACTTTTGCACACTACCGGTAGTGTGCAGAAGTATTAGGACAGGGGTGGTTTTCCTAAAAACCTTACTGAAATTCAAATACAGGGTGAAAAGCCAAGTAAATTGCTAATAAATATTGATTATTTAAAACTAGGTGTTATCATGTCACCTTTTTACACTCAATGGTGTGTAGGGCGGTAACTTTTTGTTACTGTTTCCGTAACAAACTGTTTTTTATGGGGGGATGGTTGTTAGCCCTGCGCCCAACCCCCAAATCTGGAGGACCGGTGGACCATTCTTAGTCTTTACGTTTACAGCACCTAGTATTCCCAAACGGTCACCCATCTAAGTACTAAACAGGCTCGATCTACGATATAGCCTTAGACAAAACTAGATGTAAAAGAAATGTATTAAAAAGAAGTTTTATTTAATTTTTCCTATTTTCTATTAAACAAGTTTTTTTTAACTACTCTATTGAACATCTATGAGATATTTTGGATTAAAAATTGATAAATTTAATGTTACTTTGCTAGACACACTTTGGGAACAAATATAAGCTGCTTGGCAGGAGATACCATTAGATGCATTGAAGAAGTTTGTGATGTCAATGCCTGACAGAATGTAGGCTGTGATCAAAGCAAATGGTTATTATACCAAATATTAAATTTATTTTGTAACAAGTATTTTTTCTTGTTAAAGCATTTGTTGAGTAAATCAAATAAAATTACTTTAATTAAATTGTTTATTTTCAGTTAATATGCCTAATAAAAGATAAAACAGTTCTTGTCCTAATACTTTTGCACAGTACTGTATATATACTATGTGCGATTGGTAAATTGCCGCAATTATTTTGATGCCTCATAAAAGATAAAATAGTTCTTGTCCTAATACTTTTGCACAGTACTGTATACGTGTGTGTGTGTGTGTGTGTGTGTGTGTGTGTGTGTGTGTGTGTGTGTGTGTGTGTGTGTAGAAAATAATGTAAAATGCGAAAAAACAGAGAGGATAATCCAAAACATTTATCAAATTAATATAAAATAAAGAGCACAAGAGATATTACCCAGAGCAATAGAAAACTTAAACATTATTAAAGCGATTATAAATGCTGATTTATTTCGACAGGCGAGTAAGCGTCGGTCTCTTCACTTCGCTAAAAATCTCTCTCTCTCTCATATATATATATATATTGAATACAATCAATTTTGATATTTCCAATAATGTACTCAAATGCCTGTAAATCAGATCAGGAACCACAACGCCACTATTTTGTCACTGTCTTCGGCCATCCACCACGGTAGGGATGGACTTATATTTTCAATTTAATTCTCTTTATTGTTAATAGCTTAAATGTTCTATGTTTATTGTGTGTGTTAATATTTACTCTTTGATAATGGCTTATTTGAGCCGAAAGCTTAGACCCGATAAAAAAATCAACAATTACTGTGATTTTTTGTTGTCTTTCAACGATATCACCATCAAGTATATCAGACGGTACGAACGGATCCTACACAAAATTAATAAACAAAACTTGTCTATATTATTCAATGAAACCTGCATTAATATATATATATATATATATATATATATATATATATATATATATATATATATATATATATATATACATACTATTTACATTACTCATATGTTACTTGTTACTGCTGTAGCCGGGTATTGAACTCACAATTCTTTGGGTCAAATCGCTGAAACTAACCAACAACTATATCCACTAGGTCACGTGTTCTTAAGGACAAGAAAAACTGAATATCTAGAACTTATAAACATAATGATCAGTTAATTTTTTTTTACCAGAGTTCGTATTGCAGTTTTTAGATGTTAATGGTTTTCTCTATTATTTTTTATGTTAACGTTTTCTCTATTATTTTTACTAGAGCTCATATTGCAATTTTTTACACTAATGATTTTCTCTGGCACTTCGTATTACTGGTTCCCATATTGCGTTCATCTCTATGCTTAGTCAGCTGAGAATATCTTTGTAGCCTAGCATTTGTACTGATTCCTTAAGCTTACGCAGTTTCCAGTGGCGTTCTCTATTATTTAAACTTCATCCCACACGGGGCAGTGATCTCCTTTCTCCCTTCATATGTGGTCAGCTAAGCCTGATTTTTCTATCTCCCCTCGTGTTACGGCCTTGCGATGTTCTTGTAGCTTTACCTTAAGGGGTCGGCCTGTTTCTTTTTTTATATCTCTTTCCACAGTTACATGGAATGGCTTAAACACAGTGTTTAGCCATGTTCTCCTCTGTTGGGGGTCGTACTCGGGAGATGTAGAACCACTTATGAAGATCGTCCTGATGTTATATGAACCACAGATCCTTTGTATTTTCTCTGATAACGCCTTTCACATAGGGTAGACAGACCGAGACTGTTTTCTGAGAGTTGTTATCCTCATACACCCTCCCTTTTACGTTCGTTGGAGTTGTTGTCATGTACCCAGGTTAATTGTTACGTTATAGGGTACTACTTATACTGGATATTTCCTGTACGTATGTCTCTGGATCGTCGCTTATGATTTTTGCTCGATGTTGCAGGCAGTGGACGATCATTTTTTTTACATTGTATCGGAGGATGTGCGTTGTGGTACAGTGGATATCGGCTCGGAACGAGAAACCGGGGAGACGAGTTCGAATTCCAGTTGAATCCATTGTATTCACTTACGCGCAAATACCCTTGGGAAGGGTATTAATCCGTCTCTTCCCTCCAGTTATGGGGTAAATAGCAGGACAGATTGGGTTCTATAGCCTTGGTCGGCAACCAGTCTACCGCAGAAAGCAATGGCAACCTACTGCAGGATGATCTTCTTGCCAATTCAGTCATGTCTCTTTCGAGACATGATTGCCCAAGCGTGTATCACGTATGGCATCTTCTGCCAATTCAGTCATGTCTCTTTCGAGACATGATCGCCCAAGCGTGTATCACGTATGGCATCTTCTGCCAATTCAGTCATGTCTCTTTCGAGACATGATCGCCCAAGCGTGTATCACGTATGGCACTTAACTGACTGATCGGTGGTGGGAGTTGAAGTTGCGATATTGTCCGGTGAATGTTGTCTTGCGGTATACGGATGTCTTGAACCCCACTCTATTCGAGTTATTAACACATCTAGGAATGTCAATTTGTTGTCACTTACTTTTTCCAGTGTTGATGATCTTATTGAGTTCACATGATCCAGTAGCGTCTGGACCTCCTCCTGGTGTGGCCAGAGTATGAAAGTCTCATCAACGTATCTTAGCCATAGGGTAGGATTTAGGGCAGTGGATTCTAATGCCATCTCTTCAAAGTATTCCATGTACACTGCCGGCAATAATTATTAGGTTACCCGGGTTTTTTTAAGAAATGAACGATTTCATATTAATTTTAGTATTTATTGCCAAATTAAAATAGAATGGTTCTTTTTTTACTTTTACTTTGAAAAATTTTAAAAGGCAAAGAAGCAAAGATGAACTCGTCCGAATCACCCTAAATTTTATTACACGCTTGGGCGATCATGTCTCGAAAGAGTCATGACTGACTGGGCAGAAGATTATCCCGCAATAGATTGCCATTGCTTTATGCAGTAGACTGGTTGGCAGCCAAGGCTATAGAACCCAATTTCTCCTGTTATTTGACTCATAGCTAGAGGGAGAAGAGATGTATTATATTATTACGTAGTAATTATTGGGGGATCAGTTTATTATTTCATAACAATAGAAACCGATCCCTCACTTTATGACCAGTAGAAGCCTTACTCATGGTTCAAACTATTATATTCAGTCAGTCAGTTAAGTACCCTACGTGATACACGCTTTGAGAGATCATGTCTCGAAAAAGACATGACTGACTGGGCAGAAGATTATCCCGCAGTAGGTTGCCATTACTTTCTGTGGTAGACTGGTTGCCGACCAAGGCTATTGAACCCGATCTGTCCTGTTATTTAACCCATAGCTATAGAGAGAAGAGATGAATTAATACCTTTCCCACGAGTATTTGCGCGTAAGTGAATGCAATGAATTCAACTGGAATTCGAACGCGGCTCCCCGATTTCTCGTTCCGAGCCAATAACCACTGCACCACCTAAATTAGATGTTAAAAATGAGGATTAATTCAGCTGTTATAGATAGTGGGTTCTAAATTAGATGTTAGAAATAGAGATTAATTTAGATCTGTCCTGTTATTTAACCCATAGCTAGAGGGAGAAGATATCTATTAGTACCTTTCCCGAGGGTATTTGCGCGTAAGTGAATGCAAGGAATTCAACTGGAATTCGAACTCGGCTCTCCGATTTCTTGTTCCGAATCGATATCCACTGCACCACAACGCACATCCGCATTAAATAAACGAAAACAACAAACAAAACTTCAAAAATCGTTTGATGTACAAAAGTCACGGGGATTAAAAAAGTGGGGGAGGGGGGGGGGCAAAAGAAGTCGGAGGAAAGGGAGGACCCTTTTCCGTTTGTTCATCCAAAACATTTTTCACATATGAAATACTGAATTACCCCCTTTAGATTACTTTGCCTCGCCTCATATTTCGAACTCTTCTTTTTCCAAATGAATAATAAAAATACTCAGTTCTAAAGTTTTGTTGGTTACAGTATTTAATACTGTAACCAACAAAACCTAGAATTTGTAAATTTGGCTATTGCCAAGTTTAGCGTTTCAAACAATTTGCATGCCAAACACGATTTATCTGGCTAAATATTGCTTCGTATTTCGAGTTTGGATTGTAAATCTTAGTTTGGATTGTAAATCTTTCAGTTTTTCGGTGTTGTTGTTTGTTTGTTTGTTTTTTGTTTTTTTAAATAAACTGAGTGGAGGTCAGTCAGTTAAGTGCCATACGTGATACGCTTGGGCGATCATGTCTCGAAAGAGACATGACTGACTGGGCAGATCCACCAATAATGAATCCAGGTAGGACTTCTAATTCTCAGAGGACTGCTTGACTGCAAAGATGAAATGTCAGGTGATACGACACATCCTTGTCCCACGCAACTTTCTATTTTTGTGTGTTTACTGATTTCATTTTGGTATCTATTTTGCTGACAACCATGCATTCTTTTAACAGTTGGATCGTTCCTAACATAAAACCTCAATATTTCAAGAGGTCAAGTGTTGACGTCAGAGGAAAGAGGCACAGTGGTCGATTGTTTCTATTATTCTGTAGCAATGAGTTTTAACCCATAAGCAGGGATCTCATTACACAGAGTTAGAACCAGGGTGAGGCCAAATGACGTCACGACTCAAAATAAAAACATTAAACAGTGATCATTTTCGAGTCGATGTTATTTAATATCGTTCACTGCATTGTCACGAAAATATGGCTATTAGCTAACAATAAAAAGCGCATCGCGATGGAAAAAAAAATTAATCCCGTGGGAAATAACTACGGTCGCGAGTTCGGTCCTCACTGAATATATAGTACTTGAAATTTTGTTTTAATGATTTTGTCTTATTAGAGGAAGAAAATCCCTTGAAAAAAATCAGTTGAATAAATAAAATAAATTAAAACACAAACAGTGCAGGTAACACATTCAAGTACAACAATTTAATAACTTAAATAAGATAACTTTTTGTGGTGCAGTGGATATCGGTTCGGAACGAGAAATCGGGGATCCGAGTTCGAATTTTAGTTGAATTCCTTACATTCACTTACGCGCAAATACCCTTGAGAAAGGTATTAATCCGTCTCTTCCTTCCAATTATGGGTCAAACAATAGGACAGATTGGGTTCTATAGCCTTAGTTGGCAACCAGTCTACCGCAGAAAGTAATGGCAACCTACCACGGGATAATATTCTGCCCAGTCAGTCAAGTCTCTTTCGAGACATGATCGCCCAAAGCGTGTATCACGTATGGCATTTAACTGACTGACTGAATATAATAGGTGGAATCATGATTAAGGCTTCTACTGGTCATAAAGTGGAGGATTGGTTTTCTATTGCTATGAAGTAATAAACTGATCCCCCAATAATTACTACATAATAATATAATACATCTCTTCTCCCTCTAGCTATGAGTCAAATTACAGGACAGATTGGGTTCTATAGCCTTGGCCGGCAACCAGTCTACCACAGAAAGCAATGGCAACCTACTGCGGGATAATCTTCTGCCCAGTCAGTCATGTCTTTTTCGAGACATCGTGTATCACGTATGACACTTAACTGACTGACTGAATATAATAGTTGGAATCATGATTAAGGCTTCTATTGGTCATAAAGTGGGGGATAGGTTTTCTAATATTATGAAATAATAAACTGATCCCCCATTAATTACTACGTAATAATATAATACATCTCTTCTCCCTCTAGCTATGAGTCAAATTACAGGACAGACTGGGTTCTATAGCCTTGGCTGGCAATCAGTCTACCGCAGAAAGTAATGGCAACCTACTGCGGGATAATCTTCTGTCCAGTCAGTCATGTTTCTTTCGAGACATGATCGCCCAAGCGTGTATCACGTAGGGCACTTCACTGAATGTGACCAATTATTAGATCCGCTTTTTATAATATATAAAATTATAATATATCCGCTTTTTATGATATATATATATATATATATATATATATATATATATATATATATATATATATATCATATATATATATCATATATATATATATATATATATATCAATTAATAACAACAGCAGATCAAGTTGTAACAACAGATCAGTTATGCAGATCTGATAGTTCAATGAGGCCTTGAGTGTATTTGTTAAAACAGTGTGATGTAACTGCGCCAGTATTTTAGTCATATAAATTAACTTCAAAGTAACTGAAAGTCAAGGTAAACTATGAGGCATGCTAAGCGTTTACCATGAATTTCAGTTAGTTTGAAGTACATTTATAAGCGTTCTTAAATTTTTAAAAGCTGAAAAATTAATACTTTTTTACTTCTTAGTGAAATACCTGTTGCAAAATAATATCCCTGTATTTGCCTTGATAAAGGCCATCAGAGAACAACACGCGTAGAATATGATAAGTTTTTTCTTTATTCATACTGCCTCTCTCCAGATAAATATTTTCGTTATACCTGAAATAATGATATATATATATATATATATATATATATATATATATATATATATATATATATAAATTAATGTTTTGGACGGTGAAAGAAATTCTTTCTTCGTTCTGTACTCACTCGGATATATATATATATATATATATACACGTGTGTGTGTGTGTGTGTGTGTGTGTGTGTGTGTGTGTGTGTGTGTGTGCGAAATTAAACGGTTATTAGTCTGAAGAAGTTTTATTTTGGAACGAAATAGTGACAAGTAAATATTTTTTCATTTAGTTACCCACACACAAAGACACACACACACACACACACACACACACACACACACACACACACACATATATATATATATAATTATATATAATGTGTCAATATATTAGGTTGAAAATAAAGCTCCAGCAATCTATATATATATATATATATATATATATATATATATATATATATATATATATGTATATATATATATATATTTTAAGTTATGTGAGAAAGATTCTTTCCAATCCAATATTTATGTTATCGCGAACGGTGATTCATACTATAATGTGACTTTTAAGGCATCTATTTTTGTATATCATATTTCTGGATGGGTGTGGAGGTACTTCATTTATGACGTTTCAAGGAATATATACATGCACATATACTTACATATACACAAAATTTGACTCATACTTACTCGGTTATTTAGAGACTATATTCAGACGCAAGCGACGATAACTGTGTATCTTGAGCACGTGTATGGTATCTCTACCCTAATCAGCACATGCCTTGTTTCTTAACCTTCAAGGAATATATATATATATATATATATATATATATATATATATATATATATATATCTGTATGGTTTTCAAGTTGGTATACTTATAGACTATATATATATATATATATATATATATATATATAAACTTATTTATAAATGGAACTTTGTATGTGTGTGTCTGCTGTGTGTGTCTGTTACGTGTGTGTGTCCGAAACGGCTGAACCGATTTTCTTGAAAATTTACACAGTGCGTCTGAGAGTGTTTTTAGCTAGGTTTTGTGTTGAGTTACCCCCGATAAATATCGAAAATTGATAATCGAAAAAATCGGGTTATAGAAGGAGTGATCTGATTTTAATCAAATTTGATACACTCATAGACAAAGACATAAGAAACGATATTCAGAAGTTCCAAGGTTGCAGTTCTTACAATAGTGCAGAAAATTGATAATATATATATATAAAAAAGGTAAGATGTTTGTGTGTGTGTTTGTTTATGTGCCTGTATGTCTGTATTTTTTTTTTTTCAGCACTTTTATTTTAGTTTTTGCTTCGGGTTTGGATCTAAGTAAGTATTGTAATTCTTAGTCTCAGCCATGATACCATTTACTCAGAGGACTTATTTGATATCGATACCAGGAAATCAAAATTTGACTTACATCCATTCATGTTTCTTTCAGTCTACGGTTTCGCTTTAACTGGAAACAACTATTGCTTTTAATCTTTCATGCCAACGTCCAGAGAGTCTGAGCTCCAGGACTATGGATTAGTTTTAAAGCTTTCATTAAACCCGAGCAACGCCGGGCTATACTGCTAGTATATATATGGATTGATTGATTGATTGATTGTTTCATTACGTGGTTCAATCACAAGTCTTCATTCAAAGTAGAAACCTTAAACAATTGTACAATGTTGGCTAGCCACATGTGGAAATTGAAATCAAAATATGGAAAAACCCAGACATAACGTAGAGTATAGTGAAAACGGCCAAGCCTTACAACGGTGTGAAAATATGGAGACCGTGCCAGGAAGAAAAGTTAGAGATTATACTATTCCCAAACAAAAATGAACTATTAAATGAAAGAACAAAAATTATGACTGAGTGTAACCATACTGAAAAATACCTAATAGTTTCATACAAACAAGGATGAAAACGTTTTAATCTCTTGTAATTTTACAAATTGCGTGTTCAAAAAATCCCTGCCACGTGAGCGTTCAAAAAAATAAAAACACCGTTAAGTGAGCTTTCTTAAAAATAACGGTAAACGGTAAAATCAGTTATTGCAAATCGCCTGAAGATACCACTCATGGGAGAAACCTAGGTCGCGTAATAACTCATTTACAAATGGAATATATATATATATATATATATATATATATATATATATATATATATATATATGTTTCATTAAAAAATTAGTCACTTCAAGTGTGGAATTTCATGCCTACTTTCGTGCTGACACTGGTTTGATGCCTTTACTCATTGCGGATGGGCTTATATATATATATATATATATATATATATATATATATATATATATATATATTACATTAAATAGAAATTACAAATTTTAAAATGGCCGGAGAAATGACCGAAAGCGCATGAGATGATAATTATGGAAAATATTTATTTGTTATCTCCAGAAAAACAGAAAAATGTGAGGATGCTGAAAAAAAAATGAATAACAATTTTTATAAAATCCTCCTTATCGATCGTATTCAATAAAAGCTGCTTGAAAGAAAGGTTGCTGTCCAAGTATACATAAATGTGTGTGTGTGCGTGTGCCTGTGTGTGTGTGTGTGTGTGTGTGTGTGTGTGTGTGTGTGTGTGTGTGTGTGTGTGTGTGTGTGTGTGTGTGGTTGTCTGTTCATTCGTAGTCATATTACATGGAAAAATGCGCGCGTGAAAAGTAATATTCTGTAGATTATATTAAACTTGGAAAAGAACAGGACAAGTTATTAAACCTGGAAAATTAAAGGACACGATATTTTAGTGAAGTAAAAAATAAGAAATTTCTTATTTAAAATATTTCAGCTAAGAATAAAATATTTTAAATAAGAAAGTTATTATTTTTTTACTTCACTAGAATAATTTGTCCTGTTCTTTTCCAGGTTTAATAACTTGTCCTGTTCTTTTCCAGATTTAATATAATCTTAAGAATATTACTTTTCATGCGCTCATTTTTCCATGTACTCCATGATTTTTCCAGGCATTGCTATTAATTTAACAGAAATCTAATGCTGAAAACTGCCTTCAAAATATTTTTAAAACATTATATGCGATTGATTAAAAAAAATAAAAAATTGATTATTTATAATCAATTTTGATGATGAATTCTGATAAAATGATAAGCGATATTCAAAAATAGTTTTACGAAATTGGTAAAAGATATCATCCGAATTTAAAGGTTGAAAACCACTTGCAAAAATATTAAACAATAGAAAAAGTTATAAAGAATAAGATTTATTATGACAAGCATTAGTCACTCACTTATGTACTTCTGTAGTTAGTCTCCCTTTCCAGATTTCCACATATTTTGATGTAACTTTTTTTTTCTGAACCAAAACTCCTTTTTTTTTTCAAAATATTGCTAAGGAGGTGTCCTATCTAACTCTTTAAACTGTTTGAAATTTGATAGAAAACTAATTAGTGGTGAAGCTTGAAAGCTGACTAGATTCACTCAAAGTCGGATATTCCACTATCATATTCATAAATATATTTTCAATAAGTTTCATTAAAAACACTGACAAATACAAAGATTTATTTAATTTTTCTTGTGTTCAGATAATTCCCTTCTTAGGGCTAGAAAAAAAAAGAAAATTATAAGAACAATAATTTTTTTTCTAAAAATTAACTTTAGTAATCTAGTTTTTAAAGCTTTCATTAAACCCGAGCAACGCCAGGCTATACTGCTAGTATATATATGGATTGATTGATTGATTGATTGATTGTTTCATTACGTGGTTCAATAAGTCGTTTTAATGAAACTTGAATGAAAGAGTGATTGCTTCCCCAAATACACAACAAATACATTTACATAGGTATACAGTTCAAATATTTTGATATACTTATAAATTCTAATATGTAAAATAAATTTCAATTACCTGAAAAAAGCCGATAATCACGAATATAGCAACGAAAATGAGGACAACATTACGAACAATGTAAATAGTGTATATAATTACAATACCTCATCCCATATATATATATATATATATATATATATATATATATATATATATATATATAGTCATCCGCAGACAGATCTATTTCGCTGAATCACAGCTCATCAGTACGGTTAGACAGCCGATTGCCTTTTACCCAGAATTTAAACCTGACCGAATTGGCGTCAGTCGGCGATTCTACCACTGAGCTACGGGTAGAGACTTTTTAACGTGTATATTATCATTATACACGCCTAATAGCTGTGAGTGTTCTAATTCGTTGCTGAATGAACGATGCGTAGATGCCAGGGTAGCTACTGTTTTTCAAAGTCTACCATTCTTCCATACTGCTCAATCAGGGTGTGAGAGCGTAGTCCTCCGCAGACAAAAAAAAGCTTGAAATTCAGTGTATGACATTTCCCCGAAATGTGTAAACAACTTTGTTTTTTATAGCGTTAAACTTGTCGAAAAAAAAAAGTATTTACGGAAATTTTACTGCACTACTTTATTTAAAAGAAATCTGCAGCTGAAGCGCACAGAATTCTTGTTGAGATTTACAGTGTCGGAAGCAACATACAGAGTTTGGTTTAGACGCTCCAAAAATAATGTATTTGATGTTAAAGATAAAGAACGCTCTGGCGCACCAAAAACGTTTGAAGAGGAACAATTGAAGGTGTTACTTCATGAAGACTTATGTCAGGCAGAGACTGAACTTGCAGAATTATTAGGAGTTGATCACACAAAAGTTTCGAAATGTTTGAAAGCACTAGGAATGATTTAAAAGCAAGGACATTGGGTGCCGTACGAGTTGAAGGCGAGAGGCATCGAACGGCGTTATGCCACGTGCAAACAGCTGCTTCAACCACAAAAAAGGAAAGGCTTTTTGCATCTTATCGTGACCGACGATGAAAAGTGGATACTCTACGATAAACCTAAGCGTAGAAGATCGTGGGGTAAGCCCGACCATTCATTAAAATCGGCGACAAAGTCGAATATCCATCGTTCAAAAATTCTGTTCTACATTTGGTGAGAATAGCTGTGTGTAATTTGCTATGAGCTTCTCAAACCAACCAAAACCATCATGGGAGATCGCTATCGGCTACAATTAATGGGTTTGAGCTGAGTATGGAAGAAAAAACAGCCGCATTTCGAGCAGAGACACGACAACGACACAGTGTAGATTTTTATATATTCATATATATATATATATATATATATATATATATATATATATATATATATATATCGAATAACTACAGGATTACAAGCAAGTCAAAGTAAGTGATGAAAAAGAAACATCAGTTGGCTGGTATTTCAGTAGCCCGATAAGATTCATCTTGTATTATTTCTACGGGATGATGTTTTATTCAACTTCCAGCTGGCTGAATTTGGACTGACCTTCTCTCGCAATATCTTTCTCTCCCGTCTTGTTTATAGCAGTAGGCCCGTTTCAGTCCGACCGTATTATTCAATCTGCTATTCAAATCCCTTTCCAATCTCACGTCTCAAAACTCGAGAGCCGAACTCAATAATTTCGTCTTGCACTTTGGTTTTGTTAAACAGGCACCAAGACCAGGACGGGAAAGTGATACATAGGGTTTCCATTTCCCTCACTGCATAACTCTTACCAGTTCGAAATGAAAACAATTATATTGACCATTATTAAATAGAAGGGGAGAAAAACCCACACCCTGTTATTGTCTGCTTGCTCTTATCAACTGTCCTGGGTAATCAGTACACAGGAAATTCTCAAGGCTGTATTTTGACCTAGGGTCATATATGTCAAAACCCATTGACAGATAGTTGGATTAGAGTAGCTTTGATAAATTCATTTTAATTTTTTTTTTACTTATGACGTACATGACAATGCTAGGTCACATATTTCAAAACGGGTGAAAATCTACTTGGAAGCGCTTAAGTGGGAAAACCTATCTCGCCCGCCGTATCCACCAAGCATTGTCACGCCTGGTTATCACTTATTCCGATCGATGGCACATGGCCTGGCTGATCAAGGCTTTCATTCTTATAAAGATGCCAAAAACCTGGATTGACACGTTGTTAGCGTCAAAAGATGTGTTCTATTTCCGACTTAGAATTCAAATGATGCCAGAAAGGTGGGGAAAAGTAGAGCTAGCGATGAACAATACTTTCAATGACATGTTTCTTACTGGTTTTTGTAAATAAAACATTACTTTTCAGGAAAATTAGCTAGAATTTATTCAAGGTCCGAATATATATATATATATATATATATATATATATATATATAAAATAGTGATGATCCACGTATACTGTCTTAATAACATGTATAGAAAAAACTACTAAAAAGTTGTAAGTTTAAAATTTTTTTGACAGTATTTATTTATTTCTAATATTATATTTGATATTTCAGACCGTCCTCGGCCTTTCATCAGAAACAGATGATTTTAAAATTTAAATTAGAAGCGTTTTCGCGAGGAGCGTTCGTGAAGAGGTTGTTTACATCACGTGACACAGAAAGCGACAGAAAGCGACAGAAAGCTTTATTACATTACATAAACAAAAAGCCCAACATATATACAACAGAACCTCTACGCAATTAAGAAACCTTGTGCACAACTCTGCTTACATTAGAAATCCTTTTACATGAATTTATCTAAAAAAAAAAAAACAGTTATTCTCTCTATCTCACACTTTCTCCTTTCCAATACTTTCAAGTAAAAAAACACTCAATTTCCTGTACCAAAACAAGCTGACACAGTGTATATTTTTGAAAAACCAAAAACTCAATAAACTAATTGCTGAGGACCCCATTTTACAACACATACCTCACCTGAATAACTACTTAATACAACAGATTCCACGAAGATCTCATTATGTATGCTACACCCATAACATCTCTGCTGATAATCACATCGCAAACCTATCTCGATATACTCTCACCCAAGGAGAAACCTCTTTATTAAATAAAGGATTATCATCCTGCCCCTCACAACCACTAAACCCTCTAAACCTTTGCTACGATATGGAAAAATGCCTTCGTAAACTGAGACTAAAAGAATATTTCTCAGACAACAAACCTACTTCTACAGACAACAGTGCTAACCAATCATGCTCCAAACTTCCTCTTACGAAAAATAATACCCTATGGACTCCACCAAGCGGACGTAACCAACACTGGGATCAATATGCCAACAAAGCCAGACAACACGTTGATAACTTCTTAAAAAACAAAGGACACCAAATAAAAAAAACACAACTTATCCAAAATAGAACACCAAGCCATCTATACACTTAAAAACAACCGAGACATAATTATCGTACCAGCCGATAAGGGCGGAGATATAACCATCTTAGACACTAACAACTATATTAAAGAAGCAGAATCACAACTTCAAAATAACAGATTCTGTGTAACCTTACCTCTAGATCCGACTAGCACTTACAAAACAGAATTATCACTTCTCATTCAGAACCTGAACCACAACATAAAAAATAAAATAAAATCTCTTATTCCTGAGAACCCCAAAACAGCAACATTCTACACAATCCCAAAACTATATAAACTCCCCAAAATCATTTCATAAAAACACCCTAATACCTCTTCATCCAACCCACATCATACTAAACAATCAAATAATGAAGAGATCTATACAATTTCAAAAGCCCTTAAAATCACCCCACCTGGCAGACCCATAATATCAGGCATTGGTACTCTCACAGAACTTATATCTGGGTACATAGACAATATCCTAAAATCTTTATTGCCTGACATACCTAGGTATATTAGAGACACTACTAACTTTCTCAACAAATTACTAAACATTAACTTAGTCCACAATGATAATAACCTAATAACGATGGATGTTACGTCTCTGTACACGAACATTCCACATGTTGAAGGAGTATCAGTTTGCCATGAGTTCCTTAGTAAAAGCAAATTACCTAATAACCAAATTACAGATATATGCCAATAAATAAATTTCATTTTAACACATAATAATTTTAAATTCAACAACAAACACTATTTACAGATTAGTGGCACAGCAATGGGCACGAAAATGGCACCTAGTTATGCCAATATCTTTATGCACATTCTAGAAAGAAAGATACTAGACAATTCAGAATATAAACCATCACATTATTTTAGATACACTGATGACATTTTCTTATTATGGACTCATGGAGCAGAAAAATTAAAAAACTTTTTTACTTTCTGCAACAACTTCCACAATACAATTAAATTTACCATGGAGTACTCATACACATCCGTGACTTTCTTAGACGTCATGATAAAATTAAACAAACATACACTTTCTACCAGTCTATACAACAAACCCACAAACCAACATAAATTCCTACACTTTAACATTTGTCATCCCCTTAAATTAAAAAAATCTATCGTATACAGCTCATTTCTAAGAATCAAACGCATATGCTCAGACCATCTAGATTTTCTATACAACATTAACAACCTTACAAAGCAATTTCTAAAATGTAAATACCCAATAAAAATAATAAAAGAAGCACTAAATAAAACCATCCACACAAATCGTAACACACTTCTCACATACAAGAAAAGAAAAAACAACAACCGAATTCCCATGCTTTTTAACTACAATCAATATTCCTACACACTTATTCAAAATTTAGAAAATGATTACAAGAACCTCCAATCAAACAAAAAAATCAAAGAACTTTTCGATAAACCACCCATAAATGCAATGAAACAAACACTCACCTATCTGCTATCCTCACTTCTACCAAATATCTAAAAAATACAAACCTATCAGGGAATTTCAAATGTCAGAAATCCCGTTGTTTAGTTTGCAAACATTTAGTAAACGATGCAGTATTTTTTCTACCCAAAACCAACATCAATTTACACCCACCACGCCTCAGCTGTGACAGCCAAAACATATTTTTTCTTCTGTTCAATATGTCCAAATAGTGGATATATTGGTGAATCTGGAAATAGCTTTAGATTCCGTTTCAATAATCATAAACTAAGCATACGCCAAAACAACTCTTATTCTCCCATAGCTGAACACTTCAATCAACCAGGACACACATTAGAAAACTGCAAATGTTTACTAATTGATTCTGATTTTAGTTCTACATACTCACGCAGAAAGAAAGAAAAATACTGGATTTTAAAATTAAATACATACAGGCTAGGGTTAAATAGGGACAAAGGTGTTTGAATCTTTAGAAATATTTCAATAGTTAAACATTTTTTAGATACACTTAAAAAAAATTTCTTAAAAACAACATTTATAAGTATTATTAAAGATAGGTTTACAAATATTTTTTAAAAATCTGTCGCTTTCTGCGTCACGTGATGTAAACAATCTCTCCACGAACGCTCCTCGCGAAAACGTTTCTAATTTAAATTTTAAAATCATTTGTTTCTGATGAAAGGCCGAGGACGGTCTGAAATATCAAATATAATAATAGAAATAAATAAATACTGTCAAAAAATACATGTTTAAACTTACAACTTTTTAGTACTTTTTCCTATATATATATATATATATATTATATATATATATATATATATATATATGTGTGTGTGTGTGTGTGTGTGTGTGTGTGTGTGTGTGTGTGTGTGTTTAATGCATAGGATTTATCATGTTATCTGAGTATGTTCATATCACCTTTGAAGTTTCGTGAGGTCACAGTTATGAGGTCGTCACTCATCAGGATTGGGTTCTTTTCAGCAAAAATTACAAAAATATCTTGAAATAATATAGAATAAATTTATTCAATAAAATCACAATTTATTTCAACAACGGTATCGAGACGACTTCGGAATCTCCTGCAACTCTCCTGGACTCTCTCTTTGTTTAAGTTGGTGAATGCTGCCATAATCCTTGCTTTCAGTTCATCTTTGTTATTAGAAGGACTTTCGGTGGTCTCTCGATCAACTGCGCCCCACAAATAACAATCAAGGGGTTGCAGTCTGGGAAGTTAGGTGGTCATGACTGGGTTCTCCTGCTTTTGTTGTTTAGGGCAGTAGCCATCCTCTTGGTCCACAGCAGCGCCATCGCCTCAACGCACTTTATGTAGGCCTCCGTATTAAGGTTGAGGCCCTGTTGGATGATGAATGAAAGCATAACGTCGCAGTCACTAGAGACCATTCGAAACAAATTCGTAATCACCATTAGACACGTCTGACTTTTTTGAGATACCCTGCACTACCCTCAAATTGACACCCAACAAACACAGGGACGTGTGAAGGAAATCAACAGTTAAAAGAAATATAACCCCAGAACCATATAACCCCAGAAAATAATTCGATTCTTCGAAATGTGTCCATAAATTTACCGAATCCAATGATCAAGAAACGCCATTATTTTTCTTGGGTTGAAATGATTATAAAAAAAGAAAAAAGATACATATGTAAAACAATCCATACATTCAGTTGAAAGTAAAAAAAAATAAAAGAAAAACCCAAAAAACATTGCAGTATAGGCCTGCCTATATGGCGATGGATGCTAGACAATCTTCTCGCAGACGACGATGAGACCTGCAGCCATAAAATGTGGTTTTACAGAAGGATGCTTAAAATAACATATGAGTAACGTAGAGATTTTATTTAAAAAAATGGAAACAAAACTAACGTTTATACTCATAGGACGTATTAAAGGTATAAGGAACAGGGTAAAAGCACCAGTAACCTAACTGACAAGCTGGCAGAAAAGAGAATAGGGTGGATGGTAAAAAGATAAGCCTTATTAAAGATAGGAAGTTGTGGAGAGCATTGACCGCCCACATCCTGAATGGACAAGGTACATAGAAGATCTAATGTGTTTCTGCTGATCAGACTTACTATATTCCTAGCGACTTTTGTTTGTTCATTATCTATCTATCTATCTATCTATCTATCTATCTATCTATCTATCTATCTATCTATCTATGTCAGCCTGTTCATTATCTATCTATCTATCTATCTATCTATCTATCTATCTATCTATCTATATCAGCCTGTTCATTATCTATCTATCTATCTATCTATCTATCTATCTATCTATCTATCTATCTATCTATCTATGTCAGCCTGTTCATTATCTATCTATCTATCTATCTATCTATCTATCTATCTATCTATCTATGTCAGCCTGTTCATTATCTATCTATCTATCTATCTATCTATCTATCTATCTATCTATCTATCTATCTATGTCAGCCTGTTCATTATCTATCTATCTATCTATCTATCTATCTATCTATCTATCTATCTATCTATCTATCTATCCCAGTCTGTTCGCATCTATCTATCTATCCCAGTCGGTTTCTATCTATCTATCTATCTATCTATCTATCTATCTATCTATCTATCTATCTATCTATCTATCCCAGTCTGTTTCTATCTATCTATCTATCCCAGTCTGTTTCTATCTATCTATCTATCTATCTATCTATCTATCTATCTATCTATCTATCTATCTTCGTTCTCGACTCCAGCCACTTTCTCACCGGCGGGATGTGGCTTCGCTCTGCCTATTCTACAAATACTTTCATATTTTCATGGCTTCTGCTCCGTCGAACTTAGCTCACTGACGCCCATTCCACAAGAATTTATTCGATCAACCAGACTGGCAACAAGGTCCCACCCTTTTACAGTTAAATCAACCAAACGCAGCCGCCACTTCTAATCCAGCGGCTTCCTTTCGTGTACTTCCCGCCTGTGGTATTCCCTTCTGTATACTCGCTTTCCTGACGGCTACTGTCTCCAAGAATTTAAATGCAACGTCAATTCCTATCTCTTGTCCACTTGACTCCAGTCCTTCTCTCTTTCTTTCCTCATCACCCCATCTATCGTGTTCTTTTCCTTTCACACTTTACCCTCGCAACTGTCTTCACACCGGTATTCCCATCCTTCTCTTGCCCTTTGTCCGACACCCCCTGTAACTGGTTTGTCGTTCACTTCGCTCTCCTCCTTCTTAAGCTTTCACTTTTCTCGTATGTAGCCCCCTGTGCATCAGTGGCGGTATTGCCTTGCTTGGGGTAAAACAATTAAAAAAATCTCTTTCTCTCTCTCTCTCTCTCTCTCTATATATATATATATATATATATATATATATATATATATCAAGGGTTTTAGTCTACATGTTCTTTCACTTTTTTTATAATATAGACATTCATTATCTATCTATCTATATTCATTATATATATATATATATATATATATATATATATATATTCATTATTTATTTATCTATGTTTATTATCTATCTATATATACGCATCGCTCATTCAGTAATGAATTAGAGCACTCTGGCTATTGGGCGTGTATGATGATAATATACATGCTAAAAAGTCTGCCTTCTTCTACCGAGTGTCCATAGCCCAGAGGTAGAATCGCCGACTGACGCTAATTCGGTCGGGTTTCGATCGTGGGTTAAAAGCAATCGGAGTCTAACCGTACTGATGAGCTGTTATACAGCGAAACAGATCTGTCTGCGGATGACTATATATATATATATTCTAATGAATATCCATTGTTAAGTTAAACAAAACTGTTTTTACAAACACTGGGACATGTAAAGGAAATCAACAGTTAAAGAAATATAACCCCAGAAAATAAATAATTCGATTCTTCGAAATGTGTCCATACATTTACCGAATCCAATGATCAAGAAACGCCATTATTTTGAAAGATGGCGGCGGTTGATGACTGACTGTGTATTGTTCTACTGACCTTTTGCAATGATATTGCTTCTGCTTGGGGAGTCGTGTTCGCAATGAGAACAGTCTTGTTTGCAGCTGCCAACAAAATCGATGACTGATATCAATACACCTGTGGACTGAATGGTGAGGGTGCGAAGCGTCGGTCAGTCAACTAAGCCAAACCTGTCCGCACGCATGCTCTTCGGTCAATTGGGTTTGAAGACTTTTTTATACGAGCAATACCGTTTTTATATACACCTTGTTTTTCTCTTTTCTGTGTCGATTTAAAATGGCGGGCCGTGTATTGTTTCTGAAGATAATTCTATCAATAGAGGGGAGAGGGAAAAGAAGAGGGCGAGTGAGAAAGAGCGAGTGAGAGAGAGGGAAGGAGAGTGTGAGAGAGGAGGAAGTTGTGGTAATATGGTTAGCGCCCATACTCCGGAACGAGAAGTCATCGAACCGAGTTCGAATTCCAGTCATATTCGTTCGATTTCACCATCTAGTAACTACTCTTGGTAAGGATACCTGTAGGAATTTGTCTCTTCAGCTTTCCCCACCAGCTTAAGATGTGCGGATGGTGTAATAGATAGCTGCTCGGAATGAAGATAATGGAGATCCGAGTTCGAATGCCAGTCGGGTTCGTTACATTTACTTAAGCGCAGATACTCTTGGGAAATATACAAATCCATCTGCTCCCCAGCTATGGGTTAAATAATAATACTTGCACCTGGAAAAATGTTACTATTCTCAAGAAAATGTTAATGATTTTGCAAAAAAAATTATATAATAATTCTGCTTGTTCCTTACTTAGTTACTTAGTTCCTCCGTCCATTACACCACACTCTCTACATGAGCTTTTCTTTCCCCTCTATCTTTTTACTCTCCTCAGCCTTTCTCTCACCTTTGCCAAACGGAAGAATAGTAAAGAGTGAGTAGGATGAGAGAGACTATAGCATTACCGTAGTTGTAGCAACTTAAGCTGATGGTTATAACAGTAATTGTGTGTGTGTGTGTGTGTGTGTGTGTGTGTGTGTGTGTGTGTATGTGTGTGTGTGTGTGTGTGTGTGTGTGTCTACTGTATAACATAGTAAAAATAGGTAGGTTTGTTGTCGTATCCCGGGACCTAATAACGAAATTTCTGGCCTCTATACCCTTGGCTATTATTCAATTGGTCTTTTCTGTTTACAATGGACACAGAAGCCATGATTTTTCAGTAATAAAAAAAAAAACATTTTCTCTTTCAAAATCTCTCACAAAATAGCGTACAGTATTTTGGTTATGGTCTGTGCATACGCCGCTTAATATAATATAAGATTACAGTAAAGTAGCTTCTATGGACATTACTTTTATAGATATTTTAATAAAATTACACTCTTTGTTATCGTTATTTTATTATCCAATACCTTTATGTTTGAAGACCTTACTATTATTTGTAGTATGACAAAATAAAATTTTTTCCAGGAAATCATAATTATCCTTCCGTAGAAATTCTACAGGTTCCACTAGTAAAAGAATTATTCTTACAATCCAAAAATGTTTCAGCTTTAAATATGCCACAAGGGTTGATAAGCTGTAAAAAATATAAATCTGTCAAATGTACATATTTTCGGGGCCATACTTTTGGTTTAAATTATTTCTTGTATTGGTAATCGAAAATCAAAGATTAATGGTGGCTATTCCCGGTTGTAGAAGAGTGTTTGACAGAATAGATGCGAGTTAGTGTGTTAGGAAGTGACCATTGACCTTACATTTAAACTCCTGGAGATTGTAGCTGTCGAGGAAGCAAGTATGTGGAAGGGAATTTCACAGTCGGGAAGTGCGAAAAAGAAGCTGTTGGAGTAGAAATTGCGGTTACACTTTATCGGTTTCACTGTAAAACAGTGGGACCTAGCTGCTAATCTAGTATATCGTGCAAATTCGTACCTAGGGGGCACCAGTGATCTAAGTTCATCGGAGCAGAAACCGTGAAAGTATTTATAGAAGAGGCACAGGGAAGTCACGTCAAACCGGTGAGAGAGTGACTGCACCCGGTCTGCCAAGTCGGTATCGATCACATTACATACTCTCCGTTGTATTTTGTCAAGAACCCCGAGGAGAACAGCAGGGGCACCCGACCAGATGTGGCAGCAGTATTCAATACACAGGCGGATGGTAGATTTATATATGTGCAGGATAGATTCAGACGGTAAAAAACTTCCGGGCCCTGCACAGAGAACCGACTTACATAGCAGCGGATTTAGCAATGGATTCGATAAAGTCATTCCACTTGAGGTCCGCTAAGAGTGTGAGGCCAAGGAGGCGTAGTGCTTTACTCCCTGGGAGGCAAACCTGTTCCATGCTAACGGGAGGTAGGTGCTATTGTCTATGATGTTTAATTGATAGCAGCTTTGCTTTGGAAGCATTAAAATTTACTAGCCATTTCTTACTCCTGTCTACTACGGATTGGAGGTCCTTTTCAAGCTCACCAGCGAGGTTCGCTTTGTCGCTCACACCAGATTTTTGATCGTGGCGAGAGTAAACTGTGGTTTCATCGGCGTACATACCTACTTGGGATATTATGGTATCGGGGAGATCATTAATGTAGATCAGAAAGAGCGTAGGACCTAGGATAGAGCCTTGAGGGACACCCGCGTTCGTATAGTAGTTTTGGGAGGCATGTCTGTTTAATACCACCTTCAATGTGCGGTTAGAGAGGAATCACTGAATTAGGTTAAACAAATGTCCAGTTATACCATAGCTCCTAAGTTTGCGTAGAAGGCCAGCATGCCAGACTCTGTCGAACGCTTTGGAGATATCCAAGGCAACGGTTCGGGCTTCACCATTCTTGTCGAGAGCCTGGTATATATACTCGGTGATGGTCGTTAGCATGTCAACAGTAGACCTGGTGAAGCGGAAACCATACTGTTTGTCCGAGAGGAGTCTGTGGGCTGTGAGATGCTGAACCACCTCGGCGTTGATAATGGCTTCGAACACTTTGCCAAAGATCGGAAGAAGGCTGATAGGGCGGTAATTTGCGGGGTCCGAGGGTTCTCCAGTGTTTTTAAATATACGAACTACAGAGGAAGTCTTTCAACATGTAGGATAGCAGGAAGCAGATAGGTAGAAGTTGTAGAGCTTAGAGAGGATAGAGGAGAGTTCAGGGGCACATTTCTTCAAGACTATGATTGGGATTCCGTCCCCTCCACTCGCTTTGTGAGGGTCAAGTTTTGAGATTATGTTAGAGACCAGCGAGGGTGTAATGTGGACGTCGAGCTGAGATGAAAATATGGATGTCTGGTTCTATCATGGAAATCCAATACGTGAAATTAGTAAGTACTAAACACCTCAATTTTTTAATCAAGTAAACCACAAGCAAAGCGATAATTCCACTAAAACATCGGGGATCATATAAACAGGTAACGAGGGTTGAACTTCGACTACGGTTCAAAAAACCGGGGCGGAGTATGAGCTGGGCTGTAGCCGAACCTTTCTACTCCTATAGAGTAGAACAAAAATAAATTTAAAAAAACTTATGGTATATAAAATTTTAGTGATTAGACGGAGACGTGAGAAGCTTAGAGTTGAAGTAGATTTATGAAAGAACTTGAAACCCCTTGCTAAACAAAGAACAAGGGTTGAACCTCTACTCCTGTTCAGAATACATGGGAGTAGTATGAGCTGGGCGGTAGGCAAACCTATCTACTCCTATAGAGTAGAACAAAAATAAATAAAAAAAACATATGGTATATAAAATTTTCGTGATTATACGAAAACTTTAGAAGCATAGAGTTGAAGTAGATTTGTGAAAGAACTTGAAATTTCTTGCTAAACAGGAAACAAGGGTTGAACTTTGAGAGTTTTAGAGATTAACAAAGATGACCGACCAAGAAGCATACTCCAGGATTGAACAGAGATCAGTTATCAAGTTTTTGGTTGCTGAAGTGTGCAAACCAGTTTCAATTCATAGGAGAATGTCAACTGTGTATGGTGCAACATGTTTCAGCCAAACAATATCTACAAGTGGGCTAAATTGTTTAAAGAAGGACGGAACAGTGTTGAGGATGAAGACAGGCCTGGGAGGCCTACAGAAGTGAGATCTCCTGAGGTGACCGAATCAGTCAATGACCTCATTCAGTCTGACAGAAGGCTGACAGTAGATAACATTGTAAGGACTTTGAGCCTATCTGTTGGGACAGAACACACAATTGTCCATGATGACCTTGCCTACTCGAAGACAACGCAAGGCCTCACACAGCATCCCAAACGGTGCAGACCATCAACGTGCTGGGCTGGGAACTACTCCCTCATTCCCCTTATGAGCTGGGCGGTTGGCAAACCTATCTACTACTATAGAGTAGAACAAAAATAAATAAAAAAAACATATGGTATATAAAATTATACGAAAACTTTGAACAATTTAGCCCTTATGAAAGAAAACAAAAATAGCTTCAGTAACCCTTCAGACATTCACCTGTTTGGTCAAAAGTGCTGTGAGCGATTGGCTAAGACATCAGTCCAAAGATTTTTACGCTGAGGAAATACGGAAACTTGTGCACAGATGTGAAAAGCGTGTGACAATGTCGAGAGACTAGGCTGAAAAATAAAAAAAAAAGTAAGCTTCTGTCTGTACTAGAAGTCCTTATGCTGAAAACATCACCTTATTTATTTAATGACCCTAGAAATATGACCAGTACCATTTCGAACTTCTAGCCTCAGAATATGTTACTCAGCATGACAAAATAATATCATTCCATGACCTTTGACCAAGTTTCCTTTGACCGAGTTTGACCGGATGATTATATATATATATATATATATATATATATATATATATATATATATATATATATGAAATGATTTGTTTGAACATTACGTTTGATCGATATTCGTATTTAAGTAGATATTCTGTTTATAATCAAACAGTATTATATATTTATTTCTACCGGCCTGATTATTTACGATAAATTTTTGTTACGAAAATCTGTGTCATTCGGCAGAATATCTACTTAAATACGAGTATCGATCAAAAATAATGTTCAAACTAATCATTTCAAATTGTCGTTTTCTTATAACCAGTTTCGTTAATCTTCGTTAATTTCCGTAATATATATATATATATATATATGTGTGTGTGTGTGTGTGTGTGTGTGTGTGTGTGTGTGTGTGTGTGTGCACATGCCTCTGTCTATCTATAGATAGATAGATAGATAGATAGATAGATAGATCAATTAACTATTTTATTTTGTCATCTTATGAAAGAAAACAAAAATAGCTTGTTTAAAGTTCATCTGTCGATATTAAATAGAAGTTAAAACGAAAATAGCTTGTTTAAAGTTCATCTGTCGATAATAAATAGAAGTATATATATATATATATATATATATATATATATATATATATAACTGCTATTTATTATCGACAAATAAACTTTAAACAAGCTATTTTGTTTTTTTTGTTTGTTTTTTTTGTTTGTTTTTTTTTTTTCATAAGATGACAAAAGAAAATAAAAATAGTTAATTCATAGTTTTCACTCCAGAGGCGTAAAAAGCACGCAAGCGGTACATTTTAAGCCAATTTCAAATAAAGTGATACTTTCTGTTCAACTCCAGCTAATGTTCGCATTTAAAGTGGCACTTACAATTACAAATAAATTGGTTTTATCGTGCACTTCTAAATAAAGTGCCCATTTTAGTTCAATTCGATATAAAGCGGAAATGTTCGTACAAAGAAATTCGTTTTTTTTTTTGTGTGTGTGTAATTCGGAATCAAGTTTAAATGTAAGTAAATTTTCAGTCTTTTCACTGTAATTCCTAATAAATTAGTTCTTTTTGTGTAATTTGAAACTGGCGCTTTTGTTGTAAATTTGCTGCATATACAACTTCAGGATGATTACAAGTTGACCTCTAAGTTTATCAAGAACTCACTTTTTATTTCACATTTCTACGCAGTGAAGAAATGGTCTGATGATGAAAGACTATGTGAAAAAAAACCCCTGAATATTACAGGATATTTCGAGTATACTATTCTATTCTAATAGTTGCTGTTTACGCATCGCTTATTCATTAAAAAATGAACTGGAGCACCCTGGTTGCTGGGTGCTTAATATGATATGCGCTAAAAAGACTACCTTCTTCCACCGAACGCCCCGTGGCCCAGGGGTAGAGCCGCCGGCTGACGCTAATTCGGTCGGGTTTCGAGCCTGGGTTTAGATAGATAGATAGATAGATCATGTTAGGGAGCAATCGGAGTCTAACCGTACTGATACAGCGAAATAGATCTGTTTGCGGATGAAAATATATATATATATATATATATATATATATATATATATATAAACTTATTTATAAATGGAACTTTGTCTCTGTGTGTGTCCGTTACCTATAGACTCCGAAACGGCTGAACCGATTTTCTTGAAAATTTACACAGTTGTACTATAAGCGTCTGTGGGTATTCTTAGTTAGGAATTGTGTCGAGGTACCCCCGATAAATATCGATAATCGAAAAATCGGGTTATATTCCAATTTTAATCAAATTTGATACACTCATAGAAAAAGACATAAGAAACGATATTCAGAAGTTTCAAGGTTGCAGTTCTTACAATAGTACAGAAAATTTGATATCGATACCAGGAAATCAAAATTTGACTTACATCCATTCATTTTTCTTTCAGTCTACGGTTTCGCTTTAACTGGAAACATCTATTGCTTTTTAGTCTTTCGTGCCAACGTCCAAAGAGTCTGTGCTCCAGGATCATGGATTAGTTTTATAGCTTGCATTACACCCGAGCAACGCCGGGCTATACTGCTAGTATATATATATATATATATATATATATATATATATATATATATAGTCATCGGCAGATGAGTTTTTAAATCTTTTGGTCTTAGCGTTGTTATTAATTCTAATAAAAAATAAACGTAACGTTAGACTTAGTTTCCAATAATTTTCAACCTTACGTGTAAAACAATGCTAATGCAATTTATATAAATTCTGGCTCTAATCACCCACCATCTGTTATCAAACATATTCAATGATTAGTTGAACGTCGCATTAACATACATTCCTCTAACAAAATAATATTTAAAGAACATAAAACTATTTACGATAAAGTTTTTAGGGAGAGTGGGTTTAGGTCTTCTGAGATTAGATTTGTGGAAGAATATAGTTGCTCTAGAAAGAAAAATAGATAATAAAAAATCATATGGTATAATCCGCCATTTAATCAATTAGCTAACATTTTACTGGGGCATAAGTTTTTTAAATTAATTGATAAACATTTCCCTAAAAATAATCTTTTAAGTAAATCTTTCAATCGGAACACTTGAAAACTTAGTCATAGTTGTACTAATAAATTATGAAATGTAGTTAAATTGCATAACAATAAAATATTGAAATTATGCAACTATAATAATAGTAATTCTACTACTGATCTTAATTTGCCCCATAGTAAAAACTTATGTAATTGCAGAAATCCCGAGCAATGTCCTTTATCTAACAAGTGCTTAACTAAATCCCTTGTCTATACGAGCTCGATCTCATCAGTAGAAATCCAAGGGTTACTAAAGTTTATATTGGAAATACAATAAACCATTTAAATAAAAAGGTTTTTACAATCATTTCTCATTCTTTATTAATAAAGACAAACGAAATATGACCCCACTTTCTAAATATTTTTAGAAGTTAAAAGAGGAGAATAAAACATCTAAATTGTAAATTGTAACAATATTAAAAGATTAACCTTACAATCCTGATACTATTACTAAATTTAAGGTATGAAACTATAGCAATTGTAAATCTAAACTTATTTATAAATGGAACTCTGTGTGTGTGTGTGTGTGTGTGTGTGTGTGTGTGTGTGTCCGTTACCTATAGACTCCGAAACGGCTGAACCGATGTTCTTGAAAATTTACACAGTTGTACTATAAGCGTCTGCGAGTGTTCTTAGCTAAGTTTTGTGTCGAGGTACCCCCGATAAATATCGAAAATCGATAATCGAATAAATCGGGTGATAGAAGGAGTGGTTCGATTTTAATCATATTTGATACACTCATAGACAAAGCCATAAGAAACGATATTCAGAAGTTTCAAGGTTGTAGTTCATACAATAGTGCAGAAAAATCGATAATATATATATATATATATATATATATATATATATATATATATATATATATATATATATATAAAGCAAGATGTTTGTGTGTGTGTCTGTTTACCTGCCTGTATGTCTGTATTTTTTCACCCTTGTATTTTAGTCTTTGCTTCAGGTTTGGCTCCAGGTAGGTATAATTGTAGTTCTTAGTCTCAGCCATGATACCATTTACTCAGAGGACTTATTTAGCCTTCAAAATTCACTTTACGATGAAAAAAACTTATTTGATATCGATACCAGGAAATCAAAATTTGACTTACATCCATTCATTTTTCTTTCAGTCTACGGTTTCGCTTTAACTGGAAACAGCTATTGCTTTTTAGTCTTTCGTGCCAACATCCAAAGAGTCTAAGCTTCAGGACCATGGATTAGTTTTAAAGTTTTCATTACACCCGAGCAACGCCGGGCTATCCTGCTAGTATTTTATAGTATTAACCTTACTATCTTGATAATTTCCTCCAACTATACAATCTTTCTTCTTATGTTATTTTACCTTTATTTTCTATTACAATTTGTGATCTATTTATTGCCTCAAGTATTTTTATATCACTCGATAATTACGGTTTAGCCCTGTCTTTGCTTATTGTATTTGTTATTTTATTTTCATTATTTCTATTTCTATTTTATTTTTATTATTTTGTTGTTTATTTTATATCTATTATTATTTATCATTTATTTTTTATTTATTTTATTTTAAGTTTTTTTTTTCTAATTTATAATATTAGGTCTAATGAATTTACATCTTTGTAATGTTTTTTAAATAGCCTTTATTTTACGTTTGATGAATATTTGTTTATGTATGGAATTTCATCATTTTTTTTTTTTACACCTGTTACTTCTTTAATTTTATGAAAGTTTGGTGGAATTCATTTGTAGAGATTAATATTTATATTAGTGAATCATTGAACTCCTTGGAGAATTTATATTTATTTTTATTCTTATTTATTTATTTATTTATTTATTTATTTATAAAGTAAAGACCGAGTTACTGAAATGTTGTTCTGAATCATAAGATAAAAAAATCAATCATGCTAAAACATTATTTAATTAGAAAAACATTTTAATTGCTTTTATGAATAAGATATATGATGGACACTAATATTTTCTATGACTTATGATTTTTGCAAAAGTTGTTTCCATTTTTTAATTAGAATATTTTCAATATGTAAATAGTTTTATTAATTATGTTTTAAATCTTTTAATTCGGTGTTAATTTTTAACGGTTAAGCGGCAATGTTATTAGGTAAATGCTATATTTACTAATCTCAAATTGAAAAGCTTAGTACAATTCAGTCATCACCAATATTTTAAAAGTAATTTTGAGTTTTTTTGTTTAGTACGTATAAAAGTGTTGATTTTTGTAAATACCTACGTCCACAGAGGACATTATCAAAAAATAATGGCGATAACTATAGTAACTTTCAAGCCAAGTACCTAAAATTAATAAAATATTAGTCGATTGAGAACATTTCCTTATTTTAATAATAATAATTATATATATATATAGAGAGAGAGAGGGGGGGGAGAGAAAGGGAGAGAAGGAGAGGATTGATGTGTACAACTTTGTCACTTAACAAATTCATGTCGATTTAAAAGTTTCATGAAGGCACCATTACAATATCTCACTCCTCAAGGCTTATTTTTTAATTTGCTGTTGTGTTCCAGTTTTATTCTTATTCATATGGAGCTTAATGCAATTTAATATTTTGTTATATGAGTGGTTCTATATATGGTTAATTGCTCTTTATCGCTTTTGTTGTGTTGAATTCTTTTTAATGTTGTGTGATTTGCAGGTGGTTGATTTTTTGATTTGCTTTTTACTGTGTTACTTTCCTTTTAGCGCGCGTGAATGGCTGTCCGTTTAATTGCTTTGTAATGAGTTAGTTTCTTCTTGTCATTTTAGTTGACCTCTTTTTTATTGTGCTGGGTTCACTTCTTTTATCTTGTTAATATATGTGGCCGCTTAAAGGATTTTTAGGTCACAGTTAAGTGTCTGTGTTCTTGTGTGCATTTATGTTTGTTGGCCTTTATGTGTGATTTTTTCCCTTTGTTAGTTGTTATATTATCTTGCATTTTGTTGTGTTTGAGTGTTTATATATTTATATTTATATATGTTAGCTTTGTGTTTTGTATTATGTTTATTTGTTTTTGTTGATATTTATATATATATACATATATAATAGATATATATATAACACGCAATTTCTTCTCTCTCTCTCTCTCTCTCATTCTATGTGCCCATGACATAGGGAGTTGGGACTCCGACTGACACCAAATCGGTCGAGTTTTGACCCAGGCTGGAAGCAAGTGAATATATTTCCATACTGATGAGCTATGACACAGCGAAACCGGCTTGTATGTGGATTACTAATATATATATATATATATATATATATATATATATATATATAGTCATCCGCACACATATCTGTTTCGCGGTATCACAGCTCATCAGTACGGTTAGACTGTAATTGCATTTTAACCCAGGATTGAAACCCGACCGAATTGGCGACAGTCTGCGATTCTACCTCTGAGCTATGGGCACTCGGTAGAAGGAGGCAGACGTTTTAGTATATATATATATATATATATATATATATATATATATATATATATATATATATATATATATATATATATATATATATATATATATATATAGTTTCAGTGCAAATAATTTGTCACTTTAAAACCGAGATAAATGTCAACTTCGAAGTCTCGTCAGGACACCGTTATGATATCTTCACTTATCATGACTGATTTTTCTTTCTACTGAAAAAAAATCCAGCCCCGACAAGTGAAGCCATGACAATGTTGTCCTCACGAACCTTTAAAGTTGGCATGAAGTTAGTTAGTTAGTTAAAATGAAAAATTCTTTGTGCTCAAACTACCCCGATATCGAGCACTTTGCGATAAAAATACGTGCTTGTCAAAGTACCTTTTATTAGTAAAACTACTGAAAAAGCAACCTTCTTGTCGCCAAAAATTATTACAACTCAACACTCTGCCACATGAGTTTACCCGTGCAACAAGACTGGCAACTGGGTGCCACCCATTCGCAGTTAGATCAACCAAATGCAGCCGACAATTCTACTCCAGAAGCTTCTTTTTTCGCACTTCCCGCCTGTGGAACTTTCTTCCATATTCTTGCTTTCCTGACGGTTACAACATCCAGGAATTTAAATGCAATGTCATTACCCATCTCTTAACCACTTGATTCCAGTTCATTCTACTTCACCCTGTATATCTTTTCCTTTCTCTCTACCTTTGCAACTGTAATCACACCTGTATTCCCATCCTTCTCTTGCTCCTTTCTCTAACACCCTCTGTAACTGGTTCGTCTGTCTCTTTACTCTCCTCCTATCTAATCTTTTTCTCTTATGTAGCCCCTTGCGCATCAGCAGCGTTACCGCCTTGCTAGGGGTGAAACGATACATATATATACATATATATATATATATATATATATATATATATATATATATATATATATATATATGCGCAAGGGACTATATATATATATGTATATCTTTTTATGACGACCACTTCACGGGCACAGAAAATAGATTACTAAAATTCGTTCCATCTCAAAATCTATTGCAACAAACAAATTTAATATTTGCACGTACGCGAAAACTGATCAATACGAAAGGCAAAAAAAAAAATGAAAGAAAAAAATCTATTGCGTCTGGTTATCGATTGCGAACAGCTATGAAAATTTCGGTTTTCTGTGCGGCTTCAACAGATGGTACTTTTAAAACTGGCTTCATAAACATTATTTTCTAGTGTCTTATACGGTTTCCTTCCCGACAAATAAAATGACGATTTTAATGCAATTCCAAGTTACATGGCACTGATAGTAAATCTCAAATAGGGGGTATTTTGTAGACATTCGAAATAAATATCATTTTCAGTGTAATCCCAAATAATTTGTTACTTCGCCACATAATGCGCTACTTTCAGTGTAATTTGTTAATCGTTTCATCCCAAATAAGACAATAAAGCCACTAAGACGCAAGGGGGTTAGAGAATATGAGAAAACTCCTGCAGCTTCTTCTCTCGCACTTCCCGCCTGTGGAACTCGCTCCCGTATTCTTGCTTTCCTGACGGTTACAACCTCCAGAAATTTAAATGCAAAGTCAATACTCATCTACTAACCACTGAGCTCTAGCTCTCTCCCCACCCCCGTATAACCTTCCCTTTCTCTCCACCTATGTATCTGTCATCGCACCTGCTTTCTAGTGTTCCTTTCTAACTAGTTTGTACTCCTCACTCTTTTCTAATTAATCTTTTTACATTTATGTAACCCCCTGCACATCAGTGGCGTTTCCGCCTTGCTCGGGGTGAAATGATTAAAAAAAAAAAAAAAAAAAAAAAGACAGGTTAATAAAAGAACAGAATTTAAGATGTCCACCATTACCTTATGCAATTTTCTTTTCTTTTTTTAATTATTTCACCCCACACAAGGTAGTAAAGCCACTAAGACACAGAGGGATTACTGAGTGTGAAATAATATGAAAAGAGAAACATTATTAATTAGCGAGAACAATTGAATAGTAATCAAGAAGACCGTAGAAAATTAAAAATTGCAGTTAAAATTTTTGGAGTTCAAAGATGATTGGAAAGCAAGTAGCCGGAGGAAAGTTTCACAAGCGAGAAGTGCGATAGAAGAAACTATTAGTATAGAACTTGCGGTTACATCTAACCATTCCAACTGTAAAATAATCAAACTTTGCCGCCAATCTAGTAATGCCCTTAAATTCATAACGTCTAGGTATCGTAGTGGAGAATTCATCAGTACAATCACCATGATGAAAGTATTTAAAAGGAACAGGTTACGCTACATTACAGTGGTGGGAATGACACTGAAGCCGAGATGTCAGGTCAGGA
Source organism: Ascarosepion bandense (assembly GCA_037127315.1). Taxonomy (NCBI): domain Eukaryota; kingdom Metazoa; phylum Mollusca; class Cephalopoda; order Sepiida; family Sepiidae; genus Ascarosepion; species Ascarosepion bandense. The sequence continues at coordinate 2,196,130 of JBBBDQ010000558.1, forward strand.
CCAATAACATTGCAGATTCTTCTCTGGATTTTATCAAGAATCTCTCTCTCTCTCTCTCTCTCTCTATATATATATATATATATATATATTCCAAGTAAAATGTGATAGCGATGTTTACTTAGACTGTCTCTTGGGCGATCATCCGATTTTCTTGCAATGTTATTTCCAAAGTTCATCTTAGTTTTCATACAAAGCTAGAAGTGTGGGTCATCAAGTGAGGATCGAACCCACGAATTGGGAATATATTTTTATCAATACTAAAAAAAAAAATCAATAAGATCACTTACTCAGTTCCGTTTATTAGATATTGAATTGTGTCCCTTCAGGTCCTCCGTAGCTTGCCTGACTTTTCGAACAATCTGATGAATATTTATGAGCAGTTTTAAATTTAAAAATTCTGAAAACCAGTAATATTTTTGCTCTTGTGTATAAATATTTATTCCAATATAAATTCTTTGAATTTGCCTTTATAAAGTTCTTCAAAGGACGAAGCGAAGCGAAGGTAAGTTTTCCTTTTGTATTTAGTTGCTAATATTCAAGCAATACAAGGCCAAAGAGCCGCTTACGGTTACTGAATAAGGTGTGGGTTAAGAAGAGAAGTTAGGAAGTTAACATTATGATGTTACGGAGGATAGATAAGGATCGGCCGTTAACTTGAAAAGGTTAAGGGTGTAGTGTTCAGGGAAATACCTCCGCAGAAGTCTGTTCCACAAAACGGCGATCCTTGGAAAAATAAGCTAAGTGGAACTTCCTGTTTGCAGTAAGAGTACGGATTTCGTCTCCAAGGATAGTGGATCTTAGATAAAAAGGTCTGGACTGGTAGAAATAAAACAATGGAGTTTCCATGATTATTGACCATGGAAATAGCGATAAAGTAAGCGATAGGCTTGCGATGTTGCGTATGTAGAGGAAGAGATGTGGGAAATGGAGTGACCCCGCTATAACCACAGCAACCCTGTGTAAACCGCCGTAAGCCGAACTGGAAGGGAAACTGTTCACTGTGACCGCAGAAAACTTGGGTCCTGTACGGTAAAGATCTGGTTTTTTAAGGGACTGAAACTTACAATACAATCTTTCGCTGTTAGAGATCAATCAGACGAGAGATCAGTTAAAAGGCTCCGATTATTTTGGTTTTTCAAGATTTACGAAAAGAGCCTTCGTACTAGGGCCCTACAAAGCTTACCACTGTTTTTTTATTAATTAATTTATTTATATACAGTGGTGTTGACCAATACTAGGCCCTGGAGCCAGTCGAGATGGAGATTTACAGAGCTTCTACGGATAAGAGCAGAAGATAACGATTAAACCTAGATTTGAACATGTTAAGATTGTAATGATCGGGAAAGCATCCTCTTGGGAGTCGGTTCCACAAAGTAAGAGGCAAAAAGCATAGTTCATGGGGATACGTGAAGAAGATAACGGTTAACCCGAGACTTGAACAGGTTAAGATTGTAGTAAGCGCGGAAGCAACCTCTTGGGAGTTAGTTCCACCGAGCAGTGGTTCGCTGGAAAAAAAGCAGCTTGAGTGGAACTTATCAAGGACAATGATGTAATGAACCCCATGACGATCAAATGTTTTTGAACCGTATCAAAGCTGGAAATGAGAACAGGACAACTCCAGCCCAGATTTTGTGTGTGTGTGTGGGGGGGGGGGGGGGGTAACCTAACTGTTATAAAAGTAAAACATGGAAAAGAAGTTAGGTACTTTAGCGAAACGCAACAAGTTCCAGCAGTTTAGCAATGGATTTTATATGTAATTTCCACTTGAGGTCTGGATAGAGTTTGAGATTTAACCTCGTTGACTGTGTAACTGTCCATTGCGAAAATGCCTAATGAGTGAAGTGTGTGAAATGAATGAAAGAGCAGCTGGTAGAAAGCGAAAATTGAGAAAATAAGAAGTATCGATAACGACTGAGATTTGACTTGAAGAAGTTATCATTATAGTGTACAGGGAAGCACTCACGCAGGAGTCTGTTCTATACGGTAGCAGTTATTGAAGAAAAGCTGAGTGGAATTTTCTTCGTAGGAAAGGAATACAGTGGAAATGTTTACGATTAAACTAAGTGGGCGTAAAAAGGCGAGGCCGAGCTGTCTGAAACGGTGGAGTGGAATTGAAGAGGTTCGGATCATAGTGATCGGGGAAGCATCCTCTTGGGAGCCGGTTCCTCTAAACAGCAATTCATGTGAAGAAGATGCTCAAGTGAATACAAAGGAAATGGGTGGCATCTTTAAAGCATTTGGGCACCCAGTGCTGAACGAACCACCCCTTCAAATTAATGGTCATCTACACTTTTGTCGCTAGTCATTACCGAATGCTGAGATACTCTTTACGTGATGTTGGTTTTAAGCTTTACTTAAAACTTTGACACTAAACAACTATGGAGAACACAGTGCGGCACGAACCCACACCTCAAGATTAATGGCCAACGAGACTTATCTTGCTAATCATTACCCAAAGCTGAGCTGCCCATTACGTTATTTTGTTTTAAAGCTTTACTTAGTTTCGGCACAGAGCAACAAGTATGAGGCACCTAGTGCGGTACGTACGTATATTTCAAGATTAGTGGTCATCTAGACTTACCTCACTAAACATTACCCACCGTTGAACTGACCATTACGTTATTTTGTTTTTTAAGCTTTTCCTAGTTTTAGACTAGTACAGAGGAACCAACCTGGGGCACCCAGTGCGGAACGAGCCCACAACTCATGCACAGCAAACCTCTTAATCTTATCTCACCCAGTTAGCGGCAATCTGTTCACGGGGAAAGAAAAACGATTCTCTAATTATATTTCTAGCGACAATGACTGATGCCGGCCGTACGTAATCGTTGAATTAAAAGCTTAGTGTCGAGAGTATTGTATGTCTAATTGCTCAATACTACCACTACTGCTTTCCGTGCTTCCTACCCCCACTGCAACATGCCTCACCTCAGCAGAGAGCCAATAAAATTGGTAGTGAGCTTATATCGGGGAAATTATACGTAAATACTAAATGCTAAACAGGCTTTGCCTCCGATTTACCTATTGACCTTGGAAGATGTTAATTCAGTATCGCTTCTTTTTTATTTTATTTAAGCCACTTTGGTGTGTAGGCGTCCCTGACTGCGATGTCAATGTGAACACTGGCAACATGTGCAACTGTGTAAGAAAGAAAGAAAGAAAGAAAGAAAGAAAGAAAGAAAGAAAGAAATATGTGGAAAAAAAGAAACAAACAAACAAACAAATATGTGAGAAGAAAGAAAGAAACAGGGTAAACGAAAACGTGTACGTAGAAAGAAAGAAAGAAAGAAAGAAAGAAAGAAAGAAAGAAAGAAAGAAAGAAAGAAAGAAAGAATGAAAGAAAGAAAGAAAGAAAGAAAGAGATATGTGAAAAGAAAGAAAGAAAGAGATATGTGAAAAGAAAGTAAGAAAGAAAGAAAAAGAAAGAAAGAAAGAAAGAAAGAAAAAGAAAGAAAGAAATAGATATAAAGAAAGAAAGAAACAAGGAAAAGGAAAATTAGTATGTAAAAAGAAAGAAAGAAAGAAAGAAAGAAAGAAAGAAAGAAAGAAAGAAATATAACAATTTGGAAAAGAAAGAAAAAAGCTGAAGAATTAGTGGAATAAATGAAATAAGAATTAGGAAAAGAAAGAAAGAAAGAAAGAAAGAAAGAAAGAAAGAAAGAGATATGTGGAAAGAAAGAAAGAAAGAAAGAAAGAAAGAAAGAAAAAAGCTGAAGAATGAGTGGAATAAATGAAATAAGAATTTGGAAAAGAAAGAAAGAAAGAAAGAAAGAAAGAAAGAAAGAAAGAAAAAAAGAAAGAAAGAAAGAAATATTCGGAAAGAAAGAAACAAGGAAAATGAAAATGAGTATGTAAAAAGAAAGAAAGAAAGAAAGAAAGAAAGAAAGAAAGAAAGAAAGAAAGAAAGAAAAAGCTGAAGAATGAATGGAATAAATGAAATAAGAATTTGGAAAGAAAGAAAGAAAGAAAGAAAGAAAGAGGGGAAACAAAAACGAGTATGTAAAGGAAAGAAAGAAAGAAAGAAAGAAAGAAAGAAAGAAAGAAAGAAAATTGTTTAGAATGTAAAGCTAGAAAGGGCACTGAACCCAGGCAATCGAAACTAAGAAGAAGAAAAAACGAAAAAGAAAACAAAAGTAAGCAAAACAGATGATTCCATTCCTATTGAGTCGAAAGCAACTCGTGTCTCTTTTCTGAGATGGAAAGATAAATGAACACCAAGTAGCTTCCTGTGTAGGAAAAAAAAAAAATCTAAAAAGATCAAAGCGAGTCAGAGTCCTTTCACGGTAAGCACGTAAACTAACGAGATTATTTTTTTAAATTCACGTGACCTCGCGAGAAGTCGAGGGCAATTGTAACTGAGAAGAAATTCTCTCTTATTTTCAATACTGAAAACAGGACCCAATACAAATCTCACAAAAACAATCGCTTCTCAAAAACATTGACATATAAAGAAACACTCTAACTCCCTGTATATTTTTTTTATTTCATTAGGCCTTCATCTGTACAGAATAAGTCGCAGTTTATACAGCCATGTGGGTAAGATAAAAGTTAACATTAGATAAGTTAAGGTTGTAATGATCGAGAAGTCATACTCTTGGGAGTCCATTCCACAAAGCAACTTTTCATGGAAAGAAACTGTGGGATAGGAAATTAAGAATTAAAAGCAACCTTCTTCTTCACTTTCACAAAAAAAATTCACAATGACATGTGAAATCCTGGTTTTTCCCAAATAGAAAAAGAATTGACCATGTGCTTAAAGAAGAACTCGAAACCGGATATCGCAAGTAGATGTTAAATTGATTTTCTGGCCAATAAGAGCGAGTTGCAAGACCCAGAAGACTTCGCGATCCAGTGCAAAATTCTAAAGGACTATATAAATGGCTTCGATCAGCGTCAGTCAGTCAGGGATGGAAGCAGCAGAGACGACAAGCTAAAATGTAACGGAAGAAGCTTTAAGCTGACCCGGACATTCGTCCTCTTTCTCTTTCCTTCTCGTGTGCTGATTCCTTTTACTTCTTCTTTTCCATCCAAAGACATTCTTACGAAACAAACTCTCATACATACATACGTACGTACGCATAAACACTTTCCAACAAATTACTACTACAAAAACATTTCTTCAACGCTTGATATCCTCAACTTTCTCATTGAACATTAATTTATACCACAATTCATGTTATCTTTTTCATTAATAAATTTTTATTTTAAAATGCAAAATGCATATTTTATTATTCCACACTCTTCCACACAATTTCCACAATCTACAACCAACCGACAACCAACTTTCTGATGAAAACTTTCTGATAATTCAGAATAACAAAACTTGTAATCTGTAGTGAGTTCGGCCTTGAAAATTTTCTTGTTACATCGTAGCGGTGTCTTAGCTGAAATTTCTTAGGCACATAATGAGAAAGTAGGATACTCACAGGACATACTGATTACAACAAGGACAGGAGAGGTTAGAGGGACACCTACTTGACGATCTTGTATGAATGAATATTAGAACAAGGCTACGATGTAACAAGAAAATTTTCAAACTGCTGAATCGAACATGTCCCAGCGACACGCATACGCACTTCCTCACTTACACGCCGTCAACCAAAAGAAGACAGCAACAATAAGACACTTCAATTGACTCCTCAAATTAACGTTGATAAGTATATTTTTGTCGTCTTTTCTTCCTTTTCATTTACTCGCCACAAATGAAGAAAGGAACAAAGTCTTTAATACGACTTTTTTGATACACACAGTGAAAACATAGACTTCTCTTTTTGTGCACAGACATTTCTTTAAAACGAACGAACTCTTTATTCTTTAAACTCTACAACTATTTCTCTTGCAACATTTTCACAGTTTAATAATTTCATACATACAGTTTGATGGTACACTGCTCGATAAATAAATTTTCATTTATTTATACGAATAAATGCTGGTAATGAAAATAAAGTTACTCAGACCTACAACGGATAGGAAGCTGTGGAAATCCACGACCCCACTCAAGAAACATGGCTCACAGAAGAAGTTTTTATAGCGATTATAAAGGTGAATACAAAAATGAAGGACATTGTGTAAGGTTTCAAATATCCAAGGCAGCAGTGAAGGTATTAATTTTATTTTATTTTGGGGAATTTTAATGAGTATTATTTTATGGGAATTTCAAATAGTAACTCGAAGGGAAAAATAAATGGTATTTCGTAAGTGTTGGAATATCTAAAGCAGCAATGAATGGGTTAATACATTTAATTTTATTCTAAAAAAATAAAAGCAGTCTTATTTACCACTTTCTAATGGTAACCCCGACAAAATTATTAATGGTATGAAATATGGTCTCCAATAATCAATGTAGCAAAAGATTTGTCAATAAACCTAATTTTATTGATCAAATTAAAGCATAGATAGCCTTAGAAAGCTATTTCTAATGACTGATTGATTGTTTCATTTGTCAACACTTTGCAGGTTGTTTAAAACCAGAAAAGGAATTTTTTTTAGAGATTATAATGGGTTAGCGATACAAATCATATTAATTAACCCAGAACTTTGGGAGGAGAGGTGTATTCATACCCTTTCTAAAGTGCTATTTGCGCGTAAGAGAATATAAGAAGCCCAGCAGGAATTGGGACACGGTCTGATGTGCGTTGTGGTACAGTGGATATCGACTCGGAACGACAAATCGGGAAGCCGAGTTCGAATTCCAATTGAATTCATGGCATTCACATACGCACAAATACCCTTGGGTAAGGTATTAATCCGTCTCTTCCCTCCAGCTATGGGTTATATGATAGGACAGATTGGATTCTGTAGCCTTGGCTGGCAACCAGTATACTGCAGAAAGCAATAGCAACCTACTGCGGGATAATCTTCAGCCCAGTCAGTCATGTCTCTTTCGAGACATGATCGCCCAAAGCGTGTATCACGTATGGCACTTAACTGACTGACTGACATCCAAGCTTACAGCACCTGGTTTTCAGAAATGGTCATATATTTAGATATGAAACAGAGAGGACGGAAAGTGCGAAACTGAGATCCGGGGGTGTATTGGTATGGCCAAAGATGCATTCCGGAAGCTAAGTAGAGTATTAAGAGACAGGAAAATACATGGGAAGTGTTCTAACAGGGGATGGAAAGTGCAACACTGAGATCCGAAGGCGAATGGTATAGCCAGGTATGCAATCCAGAAGGACAGTAGAGTATTGAGAGATAGGAAAGTTTCACTGGAAATAAAAAAATATTGGATTGCTATATGATGTCTGTTCTTCAATATGGCATTGAATGCTGGACAATCTCCTCAAAGATGAAGCAACCGAAATGTGGTTCTACAGAAGGATGCTGAGGATACCATGGCCTGAACATGAGAACAACGATGAGATTTTGGAGAGGATGGAAACGAAAAAAAATTGATACTAAACATCAGGAAAAGACAGCTGAAGTTCCTGAGACATGTAATGAAGAAAGAGGGCTTGGAGAATCTGATACTCACAGGTCAGATAGAGTAAAAGAGAGACAGATGAAAGCAGCATGTAATATACTTGATGGGGTTGAGCAAATTGATGGTAGAGCAGGGTTTGGTTAAAGTAACAGGAGAAAGTGTACTAAGAGCCACTAGGGATAGGGAGATGTGGAGGACCATGCTCACCTACATCCTGAAGGGGTACGGCAGATAGAAGAAGAAGAACAAGTTGTGTCTTATAGACAGGAAAATTTTGCTGGAAAGTAGGAAGAGAGTACTGAACTGTTATGTGATGTCTGCCCTTCTGTATGGCAGTGGATGCTGGAAAATATCATTAAAGATGAAGGAAAGAGTTGAAGCAACAGAAATGTGGTTCTACAGAAGGATGCTGAGAATACCATGGGCATAACATTTGAGCAACGACGAGGTTTTGGAGAGGATGAACACGAAAAGGAAACTGATACTTAACATCAGAAAAAACGGCTGAAGTTTCTGGGACATGTAGTGAGGAAGGAAGCCTTGGAGAATCTGATGCTCACAGGATGGATAGAGAGGAGGAGAAAGAATAGAAAGAAACACGTGACATACTTGATAGACTTGAGTAGATGGATGGTGGAGCAAGGTTTGTGGGGGCTAACAGGAGAAGGGTGGTGAAGATCTACAATGCATAGGGAGATGTGAAAGGCCATGATCGCCTCCGTCCTGAAGGGACACGGCACATAAAAGAAGAAGAATGTATTTTTCGCAGCGGACAAAACTAGAAATTGATATGAACTAAGCCTTTCCCTACCTAAACACAAGTTATAGGAAGATGTGGAGGGCTATGAACGCCTCCGTTCTCAAGGGACACAGCACATAGAAGAAGAAGAACTTATCGCAGCGGAAAAAAATAGAAACTGATATGAACTAAACCTTCCCTTACCTAAACACAAGTTATTGGAAGATGTGGAGGGCTATGATCGCCTACGTCCTGAAGAGACACGGCACACAGAAGAAGAAGATCGTACAAGAACCGGTGTTTCACCGTGATATTGCTGTAATCAAATTTCTATTGGTAAATTTGACAAAATTGTAGATGGTTTGTCACGTGTCCAAATATCAATTATAAACATGAAAGCCTTAATAACTATAATTTTATTTACCGAAATATAATTTTATTTACCAAAATAAAACAAGCAAACATTTATAGCAATTTCTAACAGTAAATACTATAGAAACATAGATAAGGTTGCAAACTGCCAAGTTATATACAAGGATATTTAGAAGAAAAAAAAAAAATATATATATATATATAGTAATTTTTGATTACATTTCTGTAGGTCGTCACTGTAATTGAAAATAACTTTATTTTTTGTTTTGTTTTGTTTTGTTTTTTTACGTTCCAAATTCAATAACGGTTAAAGACAGAAACAGCAAAAAGAAAAAAAGAAAGAAAAAAGACCGTCCTTTACAATAAAAGACTTTTGGTAAACTTAAATAAAGATGACAATAAGTACGCATTCAAATATCCAAATTAGAAATGTCTGTATAAATAAATTGAATTCTATTCACCAAAATAAATCATCTGCGGTATTCTATAATAAACTTTTCTCTAACACAAACAAAAACATTGCCTTAGATACAAACATCCAGGAAGCAATGAGCGTGTTAATGAATGGAATCATATTTACTAAAATAAAACACAAGCAGCCTTATGTAGTCATTTCTAAAGGTTACACACAGCTCCCCAGTCTCTTGAACAGGAATTTTATCCATTGTTTCCTGGACTGTGTTTCTGGTTCCTTTTAAAGTCTCAACTCTATCCATCTAAAGCCTTCGCCTAAACTGTGTATAGAGGTCAACGGAGTTATCTGCCTTTGGAGTGCATAAATGCAAGTGAAAAAGAAGCGGCCATTTGCTTTTTCGGAATTACTCAGAAGCATGTCCAGCCAATGTCTTCTGCACTTTACACTCTAAAACTTTATTTTAATTTTTTTTATTTTTATCCTAAATAAGAGTAGAAAGAATCGATTATATTTCGGTTCAAACTCCTCCCGCTCTTTTGAGCAGGAGTAGAAGTTCATCTCGTGTTTCCTGCTTAGACTAGGTTTTCGACTCATTCTTAAAGTTTACTTCAACTCCATACTTCTAACGTCTCTGTCCCAAACTTTGAAATTTTATTTTCATTTTTTTTTTTTTAATTTTACTTTACTCCCTCTGAACTTTGAAATTAGATTAAATATTTATTTTAATTTATTTATTTATTTATTTGTTTTTGTTTTGTTTTTTGTTTTTTGTTTTTGTTTTTTGATTTCAATTTTATTAAATAGGTTCGTCTGTCGCTCGGATCACACTCTTTCCTTGTCTTTTGAACGGTAGTACAGGTTTATCACATGTTTCCTGTTTAGGACTGGGCTTCCAATTCCATCTACATCCTTTTTCTGTCTCCTTCACCCCCAAGTAACCGGGTGGCATTATCGTCTTAACTGAGGTGATTAAAGCAAAAAAAAAAATAAACACTAAAAACATTAATCATATATTGTAAAGCTTAAAATAATGAAAATCAAAGAGAATGTGTTAATAAAATAATTATCGACCGTTTTGTTGCTAAATTTGTTGCTTATTTCCCCCCCTTAGTTCCAGTTGGGCTTTGAGTTCAGGTAAAATGACATTAGGATTTTGAATGCTGATTTTCAAGAGAGGCACAAATTTTAGCCCTTCAAAAGAGCAATATTACTTTCAAAACTAATTTTCCGTCCATTTCTTGTGCTGTACACGTCTTTTTCTATGTGCCGTGTCTCTTCTGGACGTGACCGATCATGGCTCTACAATTTCCTGGCCTTTGTAGCTCTTAGTGATCAGGGAATCATCCTCTTGAAAGTCGATTCCACAAAGTAAGAAGTAAGAAAACAGAGTTTATTCATGTATGTGGGGAAGATAATGGTTAACCCTTGACTTGAACAGATTAAGATTGTAGAAATCGAGAAAGCATCCTCTTGGGAGTCGGTTCCACATGTAATATAACAATCTAGCCCCACCCGAGGAAGGCTGATGCAAGCGGGGGTGTTTCCGGTCGTTGAAAGGAACGGATGTTTGTTTGACCTTATTTCCGGCAGTAACGGAAATGGCTACAGAGGCAAACAGAACAGGTGTCTCTGAGAATTACGTGGGCGTGCGTGGGCGAGGCAAAGCCGGAAGAAAAAGTCCCGGTTTGGAGATTATAAAAAGACCTCGGCGCACGGATTCACCAGACCAGAGTAGTAGCAGTAGAGGAGCGACAGAGATCGGCCGGTGAAGAGAGACACTCCTGTCAACCCTTAGAAGCGCGCTCTCTCACTCTCTGTTCCCTAGGCTACACGGTTCATCGTCATTAATAAAAAATATAACCTTATATTTTTATATATGCGTGTTTGTTGTTTGTCAATATACAACACACAAAGTAAGAGGCAAGAAGTATAGTTTATGAGGATATGTTGGGAATATAACGGTTAACCCTAGACTTGAACAGATTAAGATTGTAGTGATCGGGAAAGCATCTTCTTGAGAGTCGGTTTCACAGTGCAAAGGTTCGCAGGTAGAAGCTTCTCGAGTGGAATTTATTTCTCACTTATACGAAGGGAGTGAGGGTGGTTTGCTACAATGCGCGTATCATGGCGGGTTCCAGACGTGTTGGTTAGAACTGGTGGAACTAAGGAATGTAGTTCATCTGAGCACTTTCCATTGAAACTGCTATAAAGTAGTGAAAGGCTTGCAATATTTTGTCTACCAGAAAAGGCTTGTGGGGGTGAAAAATTACTTGTCGCCAACATGAAAAGCAAAGATGCTTTTGAACTCTATCGAAACAGGAAAGTAAAGACTCAGTAGCTTCTATACAAATATGGCAGCAGAACTCTATTTTAGGCCTAAACTGGCTCTTGTAAAGACAGAGTAGAGTACAAGGGGTCAGGCACTTACTAGAGCGATACAGGAAACCAACCATTTTGTCCTGCATCTTTAACAACGGATCATATGTATAAGCTTGACTTGAGATCTGGTTTGAGTTCAAGGCTCAATAGTCACTCAAGCCATGAGGAGACATCCATTCATCATGACTTGTGTGTCCAATCAGATAGTACAAGGAGTCAGATACTTAATTAAGTGGTACATAGAATCAAACAGTTTTCCTGTATCTTTAGCAAAGAATCGTATGTGAGCTCACGCGGCGCGATACGGGCACTCAACTCGGTCCCATAGAGGGCGAACCCGAAAACAATGGTAGAAGGCGTACGAAGCGTTCACAATATGGCAAATCCGACAGGCTCCATATGAAGGCCGCGTCATTGAGAGACAACCAATTCCTAGCCAATCGCCAGGTAAGTGAAAACTCAGAGTTGTTGAGGTAATCGGCACCTGGCGCCAAGACCAATAAGAGCGATACTCTTCCTCTGACATGCCGACCACTTCACGTAGTGTATCCTTCGCGACACCCGCCACTCATCCCTGATAGAAGACTTTCCTAGGCGAGAAATGTCACTGGACTGAGGAATGGCCCTCAAGGCCGCCAGACATTCGAGGAGAAAACTCGATCGCTCCCGAGGCTTACAGCACTGCCTCAAGATCGGGGGAAGTGATAGTAAGGCTAGGGAACATGTCCGTTACTATCCCCGTTAGCAACGAGTCTTCCAATAACGCACGTCTGAGAAAAACCACCCTTGAAGCGAGCTTGTGACTCGCCAATTGCGGCATTCCCAGACCCCCATGAGACGGACGTTGGTAACAGACACGTTTGTCGACGTGATGTTTGCGTCCTCTTCACAAAAGGGAGAATAGCAAACTCTCGATCACCTTCTCACGCCGTTCACGAAGTGGAAGTACAGACAGCCGGGAATTCCCACATTAAAATGACCATGTGTCACATCCGGGCTTGCGTGGGAAGCCTAGTAAATACAATACTTTTTAATATTTGTTCTGAACGTGTGAAATGTCCCTCTTGTTTTGAGCGCGTATTTTTTTTTTCAAGAAATCATGTATTAATACGTTCTCTAATGTATCATCAAATGAAGCAGATCATTTATGTAAAGTAAGAAGAGGGTTAAGCAAAGAAGCAACCCCTGGAGAACGCATTCATTGCTTAGAGCCGTTAAGAATTCGTCATTAACAACGACTTTCAAAGACATACTCATTAGGAAAGACTTTATTATTGAGAAAACTCTCCCGGTGATTGGATGACCAGAGAGAGTGTAAAAAAACGTTTGTCTTACTTTTTGTTAAATACATTTGACACTATGATTCATGATATTGTGGTGGATAAGAAATTAAGAATTAAAAGCAACTTTCTTCCTCACTTTCACAGAAATTCACAATGACGTGTGAAATCCTGATTTTGCCTAATAGAAAAAGGATTGACCACCTGCTGAAAGAAAAAGCTGAAGCCGGATTTCGGGAGTAGATGTTAAATTGATTTTCTCACCAATAGAAGCGATTTGCAAGACTGAGAAGAGTTAGCGATCCAGTGTGAAAAAAACTAAATGGTTATAAAATGCGATAGGAAGGTCAGCCAGACAGTCACACGGAAGCAGCAGAGACGACAAGCTAAAATGTAACAAAGGAGAAACTTCAAGTCCCCCCGGACGGTCTTTCTTTTCTTCTTTCTCGTGTGCTGATTCCTTTTGCTTCTTCTTCTCCATTCTTGACATTCCTACTCAACGATAACATACAATCACACATACTATTATGTACTGTTGATACCCTTAACTTTCTCATTGAACATTAACCTCTACAATTCATGTTATCCTTTTCTATCAATAAATTTCTATTTGAACATGCAAAATGTATACTTTTATTCTTCCACAAATCCACACATTCCCATCTCCAACCTGTCAAACAACCTTCTGATGATTAGAAATAAATCTGTAAATTGTATGGAGTTAGGTTATGTATAACACAAGGCCGAATTTATAATAAGCATTTCCCTATAGCTTCAATATGTATTTCTTGTTTAGTGCCTCAATGATTCTGTGGGTAATGGTAGTGAGTTTGAGTTTGAATTTTGTTTAACGGCATATCAACACCTCTGTGGGTTATTCAATGCCAAAAATTGTTGTGATCAGTTGTGATCAAAAAACCTCTTGTTGAATCAATCCTCAAAAAGATTGCTAATAAGATTAAGGAGACGGATGGGTCTATATTGAGATGGGAATGAGAGCTTTTTTTTAAAAAAATCATTTCACCCCAAGCAAGGCATTCCACTGCCACTATTGCGCATGGGGCTACATAGGGGAAGGTAAAGAGAAGGAGTGGTTAGACATAGGGAATGTCAGGAGGAAGGTGACAGATGAGTAAGGATACCGAGGATGAGGGTTGGGCAGATGGGAAGAGTGTTTGATAGAATGGGAGCAGGTTAGTGTGTTAGGAGGTGTCTATTGACCTTACATTTAAACTCCTGGAGATTGTAGCCGTCGGGGAAGCAATCGTGTGGAAGAGAATTCCACAGTCGGGAAGTGCGAGGAAAGAAACTGTTGGAGTAGAAGTTGAGGTTGCATTTTATCGGTTTCACTGTAAAAGGGTGGGATCTAGTTGCTAATCTAGTATCTCGTGCAAATTCGTATTTAGGGGGCACCAGTGATCTAAGTTCATCGGAGCAGAAGCCGTGAAAAGCTTCTCCGCATTCTTGAAATTCGGATATACTATTGACACCTTCAACAGACTCACGAAGTATTTCTCATTCAAGCAGTTGTTAATCTTATTAACATCGGGAATAGTTCCAGGTTGATAGATTTTGTTTGGGTCAGTTACTTTGTTAAGGTCAAGACTTTTTTTTTTCAAGTAATAAAAAATACTACTGAGATTGTGTGCAGTGATACAGGATAGTCAGGAAGGGGATGTCTGATGTCTTCTAACGTTGAGTTTGAGGCAAAGAACTTCACATTCTCTCACGAGGAAGATATGACCTCAAGAACAGTTATAATAACGAGCACAGACGCTTTGCCACTATTCATAATTTAATGATCTAGATCAGCAAAAAAAAAAAGACGTCCAAAATGTCAACTACAGGTCAGAGATACTAAAATCAACAGATTCAGAAATTTAAATAACTGGGAAGTGTTCTGAGAAAGGACAGAAAGTTCGACACTGAGATCCGAATGCGTATTGTCATGACCAAGGCTGCATTCCAGAAACTGAATAGACTGTTAAGAGATAGGAAGATTTCACTGGAAAGAAAGAAGGGAGTACTGGACTGTTATGTAATGTCTGTCCTTCACTATGATAGTGAATGCTGGACAATCTCCTCACAGATGAAGAAGAGACTTGAAGCAACAGAAATGTGCTTCTACAAACAAAAGAGACCTGAATTGTTATTTAATATCAGTCCTCCTATATGGCAGTGAATGCTGTACAATCGCCTCACAGATGAAGAAGAGACTTGAAGCAACAGAAATGTGCTTCTACAAAGAAAAGAGTCCTGAACTGTTATGTAATATCAGTCCTCCTATATGGCAATGAATGCTGGACAATCTCCTACAGATAAAGAAGAGACTTGAAGCAACAGAAATGTGCTTCTAGAAAGAAAAGAGACCTGAATTGTTATTTAATATCAGTCCTCCTATATGGCAGTGAATGCTGTACAATCGCCTCACAGATGAAGAAGAGACTTGAAGCAACTGTTATGTAATATCAGTCCTCCTATATGACAGTGAATGTTGGACAAACTTCACAGATGAAGGAGAGACTTGAAGCAAAAGAAATGTGGTTCAACAGAACAAGCTTGATGATAACATGGACCGAAAATGAGAGCTACAATGAGGTTTTGGAAAGAATGGAAACGAAAAGGAAAATTATACCTAACATCAGAAAGAGACAGCTGAACTTTCTGGGACACGTTATGAAGGTAGGAAGGCTTGGAGAATCTAATACTCACGGGACGGATAGATGGACAGAGAGACAAGGTAAGGCCACGTGAGACGTACTTGATGGGCTTTAGCAAGTTGATGGTGAAGCAAGATTTGTGAGAGATACGAAACGGAAAAGTGTTAAGAGCGACAAGGGATAGAGGTAAGTGGAGGTCCAAGATCGCCTACGTCCTGAAAGGACACTCCATATAAAGAAGAAGATATCCTAAAATTCTGGGGAACCAATTTGTTTGTTCCCAATTTGTTTACTCTTCACTACTTGCGAATAGAAACACTTTGAATTTTCCAGAATTTTCTTGCGGGCCAGAATTTTCTTGCAGTAAGAATCAAACTACACCACTCCTTGCTCTCTCTCTCTCTCTCTATATATATATATATATATATATATATATATGTGTGTGTGTGTGTGTGTGTGTGTGTGTGTGTGTGTGTGTGTGTAGGATAAATGTATACTATATATATTATAATTATGAGTTAAATTTCTCGATATCATAGATAGATCATATGTAAATAAATCTACAATCCGCCCGTGTAGTGAATACTGCTGCCACATCTGGTCGGCTGCGCCTGCTATTCACCTCAGGGTTCTTAACAGAATCCAACGTAGAATCTGTAATGTGATAGATACCGACTTGGCAGCTCGACTGCACTCGCTATCTCACTGGCGTGACGTGGCTTTCCTGTGCCTCTTCTAAAAATACTTTCACGGCTTCTGCTCCAATGAACTTAGATCACTGGTGCCCCCTAGGTATGAATTTACACGAGCTACTAGAATAGCAATTAGGTCCCTCCTTTTTACAGTGAACCGATAAAATGTAACCGCAATTTCTACTCTAACAGCTTCTTTTATCGCACCTCCCGCCTGTGGAATTCTCTTCCATATACTTGCTTCCCCGACAGCTACAATCTCCAGGAATTTAAATGTAAGGTCAATAGACATCTCCTATCTCACTAACACGCATCCTTTCTCTCAAGCTCTTTTTTCCCTCTACTTTACCCCCATCCTCGGTATCCTCATCAGTCTATTACCCTCCTCCTGACATTTCCCCTAACTAACCCCACTTTTTCATCACTTTCCCCTATGAAAACCCCTGCGCAACAGTGGCAGTAAAAAGCCTTGCTTAGGGTGAGACGATTTTAAAAAATATATATATATAAGTGAACACTGGAGTCAACACCCGATGACAACAGTCTGCTTCATATTTAAGTACAATCGTCACGCAATGTGCGTTGTGTTTTGGATCGAATATTTACATATGCTGGCACCTGATACATTATGAGTCAGTCTATTGTATTATTCCAACGGTTATTAGGTGGGCAGTGTTGGCTATATTTTAAATTATTCTATGAGCTATTGAGTGGAAATAATTGTAGATCCAAATACAGTTTTGTGGTTATTCTATTTTTTTATTATTGATTCTTCTTCTTCTATGTGCCCTGTCCCTTCATGACGTAGGCGATCATGGCTCTCCACGTCTCCCTATCCCTTGTGGCTCTTAGTATGTTTGCTCCTGTTGCTCCTGGCAAGCCCCGTTCCGTCATCCACCTGATCAGGCCCTGCAAATATGTTATTCGCTGCCTTCCTCTGTCTCTACTTCCTTCTATCTGACCAGTCAGTATCAGGTTCTCCAGGCTCTCCTTCCTCATTTCATGTCCCAGGAAATTCAGTTGTCTCTTCCTGATGCTCAGCATCAATTTCCTTTTTGTTGCCATTCTTTCTAACACTTCGTCGTTGCTTGTATGCTCAGTCCACGATATCCATAGCATCCTTCTGTAGAACCACATTTCGGTCGCTTCCAGTTTTGTCCTCATTTTCGATGATATTGTCCAGCATTCACAGCCGTATTGAAGAACTGACATCACGTAGCAGTCTAGCACTCTTTTCTTCGTTTCTATTGAGATTTTCCTGTGTGTTAGTATTTTGCTCATCTTCTGGAACGCGTCCTTTGCCATGCCAATTCGCCTTCGGATCTCCGTGTCGCACTTTCCATCTTCTATTTGTTGCTGATTGTTATTTTCCCTTTTAGTTGTGTTCATGCGTAGTTTTTTTTTTTTAATTTGGTTATTTAGTCAATTTATTCACTTATTTTTTTTATTTTCTTTCGTAACGTAGTAAAAGTTTGTTTTCGTGTCTGCATTTTAAGATGAGTTCTGATCGTTTATTTAGTAATCTGCGTTGCATAATTGCACAAATATTTTCACTCAATAGTCCCTAGAATAATTCAAAACATAACCGTAACCGTCCACCAAAATAACCATTAGAATAATACAATGGGCCTACCTAAAATATATCACTTATCAGCACATATAAATAGCACGTCCCGAAATTATATATATATATATATATATATATATATACATATATATGAAAAAAGAGTACATTGAGTTTACTACTGTCCATTACTAAAATTTCTTTTTTATAAGAAATCGACAGATAATTGCTGAAAACTCCTGACGAGTGAACAGAACGATTGCAAAAGTGTTCGTCTATGAAACTCTTGAGTAAGGGTACTGAATATAACATGAATCAGCTGACAAATATTATTTTTATGTTAATCTCATACACACGTGCACACACACGTGCACACACACACACACACACACACACACACACACACACACATATGCACTAAAATAATTGCTTTGGAAATTCGTGATAACGATTCTGCTGACGCTACTAAAAAAATTTTGACTTTTAAATTTCTATATTTAAAGTCGACATTTCATCGTCCCGCTGAAAGAGAAAGTCTTTAAAAGAATTTCAAGGAAGTATGGTGGCATGTCAACCCCATTTTAATATTTAACCTTTCCAAATTTGGCACCCATTGCCAAACACGCAGACAACACACATGGCCTGATGATTGCACTCATAAATGAACAGACTGTTGCCGCTATGTCCACTCTTATATTTAGACAACGTTTCATTTCTCTGCGCATCAAATATTGATGCCAAATCTGGCTTCATGGTTCTGCTATGCATTTAAAGATTCTTGAAAAAAAAATCTTATGGTGATCTGCAATATTATTCGTCTTGAGCTGGTATTTCGGCTTCTGTCATTTTTCCACTGCTGTAATATAGCTTCTCTGTATCTTTTCTATAAATATTTAAATGGTAATTGCTTTGATTAGCTTTCCTGTTTGGTACCCAGACTTTACAAAACTAAGCGTACTACTAGACCGGAAACTAATCTCATCATTTATCAGTTGAAATTCTTATATGTAACCGTAAGTTCTATGCTAATAGTTTCTTCTATCGCACTTCTCGCATATGGAATTTTCTTCCAACTTCTTTTCCAATCAACTTTGATCTTCAAAAAATTAAATATAATATCAATCATCATTTTCTGTCTCCTTAATTCCAGTTCTTTTATTGTCCTCTCTCTTAATAATAATTTTTCTTACATATTTTCAATCTCAGTAACTTCTCGTATCTTAGTGGCTTTATCGCCTTGCTTTGGTGAAATTATTTTCAAAAATCCTGTTATATTCTTTTATCGTATTGAGAGATTACTATAAATTTAGCTATGCACCTCAGAAGCACAGATTTTCAAAGGCGAATTTCTCATTTTCGTTTTTCTGCGGAATAATTTCATAGAATAAGCAATACTGCGTTGTTAAAGCAATGGGTGCCAAATTTGGAAAGGTTACATATTAAAATGGGGTTGGCATGCCACCATACTTCCTTGAGATTCTTTTAAAGACTTTTTCTTTCAGCGAGACGATGAAATGTCGACTTTAAATATAGAAATTTAAAAGTCAAAATCTTTTTAGCAGCGTAAGCATAATCGTTATCACGAATTTCCAAAGCAATTATTTTAGTGCATATATATATATATATATATATATATCTGTGTGTGTGTGTGTGTGTGTGTGTGTGTGTGTGTGTGTGTGTGCGCGTGCGTGTGTGTCAGATTAACATAAATATAATATTTGTCAGCTGATTCATGTTATATTCAGTACTCTTACTCAAGAGTTTCATAGACGAACACATCTGAAATCGTTCTGTCCACTCGTCAGTAGTTTTCAGCAATTATCTGTCGATTTCATATAAAAAAGGAATTTTGGTAACGAACAGTAATAAACTCTATGTACTCTTTTTCATATATATATATATATATATATATATATATATATATATATAACAGAAATGTCAGAAGAATACAATATATTTTTCTATACATCTTCGTGTAACGTATTCAATTAAAAACTTAGGTACCTCCATAGATTCACTAAGATGAGTATGCACTAATAAAAAAAATTTCCGAATTTAATAAAAATAAAGTTTTATCGTTAAAATCGTTTTGTTATTATTAAAAGGAAAGACTGAAGGATTTTTTTATTATTAAATTATATCTTTATAATTTTTAGAAAGTTCGAAATTTTAGTTAAAATTCTTTTTTTTTTTTTTTTGGAGGGAGCTGTTTTTTGTTTTTTTTTTTTCGTCAGAACGGACAGTATAGGAAATTTTATCGTCTTTTTGTAGTGAAAAACAATGATTTAAAAATTCTTTCATAAATCAAATAATTGTTGGATTTTAATGAAACTTTCAGGACTTATTCACAAATGAATGAAATTATTTTAGAAATGTTCTTTTAAAAAATCTTTGCAAAAATCTTTCATTTTATTTTTTTGTAAAACAGGACCCCCAGTTATCGAAATCAGCTCTAAATTGTAAAATAAACAAAAATGCAGTCAAATTAAAACATTACATAATTAGAAAAGCTTTATTATCGATAAAGAAATACTTTCTACAAATACTTTCACGGATTCTGCTCCGATGAACTTAGCTCACTGGTGCCCCCTATTTATGAATTTACTCGAGCCACAAGATTAGTAACTAGGTCTCACCTTTTTACTGTGAAACCAATAAATTGTAAACGCAAATTCTACTCTATCAGATTCTTTTCTCGCATTTCCCGCCTGTTGAATTCCCTTCTATTTACTTACTTCCCCGACAGCTACAATCTCCAAAAATTTAAATGTAAATCAATAGTCATCTTCTATCTCACTAACCTGCATCCTCTCTCTCTCTCATGCTCCTTTCCCTGTCCACAGATTGACACCTAAACACTCTAAATTGTTCGTATTGGAGCTTCCAGCACAAAGGTCAAGCTGTACAGCTTGTCGTTTCCTAATTTTAGGTAGAGCAAATTGCGTCATAATGCTTTTTTCCCTTCCACACGGTGCCCAACCGACTCTACTATACTGTGCAGTCGATAGAATCAAATACAACCAACGCACATGCCTGAAATGAAAAAATATAAAATGGAGACAATTTACTCATCGCAGCCTGTACGTTACAAGTTAAACTAAGCTGATTAATTTTCGCGAATTTTTAGGTCATTCTGGGGTCTTCTATTTGTCATCCAAATTCTATGAATTGTTCTTCATGCAAAGTCTCGAAAAAACGGGACATAAAATTCACTATTTCTTTATGCATAATGTCGAATGTAAAAACTATTCAAAATTTGAACAAAAAAGATTCCAAGTTCATGTTAAAAAAATGCCGTATTCTTGAAATATTTAAGATGGAATGATATATCATAACAGGTCTCTAATTTGTATTTAGATACATTGCATTTATTTTCAATTTTTCTACTTGAATTGTTCACCTATATTGCATATGATCCACTGTTGTACATAATTCAGTCAGTCAGTTAAGTGCCATACGTGATACAGGCTTGGGCGATCATGTCTCAAAAGAGACATGACTGACTGGGCAGAAGATTTATCCCGCAGTAGGTTGCCATTGCATTCTGCGGTAGACTGGTTGCCAGCCAAGGCTATAGAACCCAATCTGGCCTATTATCTAACCCATAACTGGAAGGCAGAGACAGATTGCTACCTTTCCCAAGGGTATTTGTACATAAGTGAATGCAAGGAATTCGACTGGATTTCGAACTCGGCTTCCTGATTTCTCGTTCGGAGCCGATATCCACTGCACCACGACACACATCCTGTACACATTTTATAGTAACCTGAACTTAGGTTACAATAAGATTTGTATTTTATATGAACACTGGCATTAAATTATAGTAGAGTGGGGCCCCCATATCATAGATTCGGCGGTGGGTATGATAGATTTCACGAGTGTCCACAAGATCCTTGCACCGATGTTACGCGAGGTAATAAAAATATTGTTCTACAGAAGGAAGGTGCTAATCCCATGGACGGTGCATGTAAGCAACGAAAACTTCTTAAAGAAAATGGAAATATACTTCTATTCAGAATCAGAAAGTGAGCTTGGGCGCATAATTAGGAAAGAGAGTTGGGAGAGTTTGACACTCACAGGATATATGAGAGGAAAAAGGGAAACAGGAAAATTGCGGGCTGGTGTGAATGGATGGTGAACCGGTTGTTGAGAGAGGTCGGCAAAGGGATGGTTCGTATCTTCTTAGAATGTCTTGAAACTGGCATATATCTATCAGGGAAGCAAGTAAATGGGGGGGGATTCCATAGGTGGGAAGTGTAAGAAAATCAACTGTTAGTGTAGAAGCGGAGTTACATTTAACTATTTCGACAGTAAAAAGGTGAAACCTAGATGCCAATCTAGTTACACACATAAATTCATGCGGTCGGGGCACCACGCAAAAAAGCTCGTCAGGGAAGTTGCCATGACAATATTTGTAGAAAAGACAGAGGGGAGCCACATAATGTTGCTGAGAAAATGACTGAGGTCGAGATGCCAAGTCAATATCGATTATATTGCAAATCTTTATTTGGATTTTGTCGAGAAACTCAAGATGAATAGCAGGAACATCCGACCAGATACATTGTGATGATACCGACCGAGCAAAAGCGATGGACCTGATGTTTGTACCATAACGACCAAAAACCAAATGACCAAATATAAACTATTAATCCATCTCTTCTTCCTCCAGCTATGGTTAAATAGCAGGAAAGATTTGATTTTATAGCCTTGGCTGGCAATAACTCTACCGCAGAAAGTAATGACAAGCTACTGCGGGAAAATCTTCTACCCAGTCAGTCATGTCTTTTTCGAAACATGATCGCCCAAACTTGTATCATGTGTGGCACTTAACTGACTTACTGGATATAATAGTTGGAAATATAATTAAAGCTTCTATGGATATAAAATGAGGGATCGGTTTTTTATTGTTTGAAAGTAATAAACTGATCCCCTACTATTTACTACTCATTAATATAATAATATCATATAATCCATCTTTTCTCCCTCCAGCTTTAATATCAGGACAGATTGGGTT
Organism: Ascarosepion bandense; assembly: GCA_037127315.1. Taxonomy (NCBI): domain Eukaryota; kingdom Metazoa; phylum Mollusca; class Cephalopoda; order Sepiida; family Sepiidae; genus Ascarosepion; species Ascarosepion bandense. Next base: position 2,218,671 of record JBBBDQ010000558.1, read on the forward strand.
CTATAGCATTGGTTGGAAACCAGTCTACTGCAGAAAGTAGATACAATCTACCGCGGGAAAATCTTCTGCCCATCTAGTCATGTATTTTTTGAGACAAGATCATCCAAGCGTGTATCACGTATGGCACCTAACTGACTGACGCCCATCAGAATGCCCTATAAGCGTCAATAGTGGACACAGCGCCTTACCTGAGTTCATGAAATCGCTAACTGAATCTCGGAGAACTGATAACGTATGACGTGGGGGCAATAAATCACCTTCTAATTGGTTTGGTCTGTTGGTGCGTTTCAATGTGTCGAAGACCCTACCGCCTGCAGTCTCTCACCCACCGGCGCGACGTGGCTTCCCTGTGTCTCTTCTATAAATACTTTCACGGCTTCTGCTCCGATGAACTTAGATCACTGGTGCCCCCTAAATACGAATTTGCACGAGATACTAAATTAGCAATTAGATCCCACCCTTTTACAGTGAAACCGATAAAATGCAACCGCAACTTCTACTCCAACAGTTTCTTTCCTCGCACTTCCCGACTCTGGAATTCTTTTCCACATGATTGCTTCCCCGACGGATACAATCTCCAGGAGTTTAAATGTAAGGTCACTAGACACCTCCTAACACACTAACCTGCTCCCATTCTATCAAACACTCTTCCCATCTGCCCAACCCTCATCCTCGGTATCCTTACTCATCTGTCACCTTGCTCCTGACATTCCCTATGTCTAACCACTCCTTCTCTTTACCTTCCCTTATGAAGCCTCATGCGTAATAATGGCAGTGGAATGCCTTGCTTGGGGTGAGATGATTAAAAAAAAAAATTCCAGTTCCTAAGTGTGAGGTGGTTTCTAGTGACATAGTTTGAACCCCCCCCTTGTCTGCCTGAAGAAGTTGTTTAGTAGGTGATTGGTACGCTGTACTGCTTCGTGACATCCCTTTCATGTACCCCGTGTAGCCCCAGAAAGATGGAATATCGCAGTAGTATATTACAAGGTTTCTTGCGTACCTATGATGGTCGCTTCATGTCGTGGTGCGGGTTGTTGCGAGACCCAATTACACAGAGAATGATACCGTCGGCACTTCTAGACTCTGATAGGGCCACTTTAGGCGGCAAGGTTGAAGACATGGAGCCAGATTAAATGCGACCAACTTCAAAAACCTCAATTATGAAACAAGCAGATGATGAGTGCAACATATCACAACGGTTGAATCAGCGGATGAACTAGGCTGCACATGAAAGACATGCTACAAAAGGTGCCACACGAGATTATAACAGTGTCAGCAGTTATAGTTTATTAACAGGATTTTGTGTGTCTCATTCCATATGTGCGGTAGAGAAAGCCCTTAAATTTAGTGTGTGGGTCAATTGTTGGCAAGTTGAGGTCCACCTTAAATAAATTCACACCATCGGCATTTCTACTCTGATTTTCTTTGACCTCCAACCAACAGTTACGAAGCCAAACGGCGGTAGGGAATGCTGAACGGGAGCAGGCTTTGGTGAAACTGGAAACTTCTAGCCCTGAATCTGCACGTTGGCGTGAATGTAGTCATTAACGCCATCATCATAAAGAGATGATCAGCAAAGAAAAAATTAAATTCTTGGATACGAGATAAAGATGACACCGCCACCGATGACGACAACACCGTTTATAGTCCTGAAACAGCGCCGTCTAGTGAACGTCTTTACTGACAAGCTAAAAATAATCTCCACATGGATTTAGTAAAAGGACAACTGTTAACTGATTTCGAAAGCAAAAACAAAGTGTTCGAGGTGGTGGAACTACACAGAAAGTTTCTTTCTGAAGTAGTTCAGTTAAAGCTGAAGCACATTTCTGTTGCTTCAAGTCTCTTCTTCACAGATGAAAAAGAAACTTGAAGCAACAGAAATGTGCTTCTACAAAGAAAAGAGACCTGAATTGTTATGTAATATCAGTCCTCCTATATGGCAGTGAATGCTGAACAATCTCCTCAAAGATGAAGAAGAGACTTGAAGCAACAGAAATGTGCTTCTACAAAGAAAAGAGACCTGAATTGTTATGTAATATCAGTCCTCCTATATGGCAGTGAATGCTGAACAATCTCCTCAAAGATGAAGAAGAGACTTGAAGCAACAGAAATGTGCTTCTACAAAGAAAAAAGACCTGAATTTTTATGTAATATCAGTCCTCCTATATGGCAGTGAATGCTGGACAATCTCCTTACAGATGGATAAGTGACTTGACGCATTAGAAATGTTCCCCAAAACAAAACTGAAAATACAAAGTACTAGACATGGGAGCAACGATGTAATTTTTTAGGAAACCAGAAAGAGATTGTTGAAATTGCTCGGGCACACAATAAGGGATGAGGGCTTGGATTATGTGAGACTCACAAGTCTTACTGAAATTAAACGAGACGAAGAAAAGCATTAAATAACGAACTTTCGTGTGGTTGGTAGAGCGGGATGTTGCGGAGAACCATGATCGTCATCGTCCTGAAAGAACAAGAAGAACACTTAAGTATTAAGCACCCCGTTCTCTCGTTTCTTCTTTTCCCGGTCACCCCAATCTTTCTCTCCTCACGAACTCAGTTCTCGCTCCATCTTCCAACTTTCTCCCCATCAATTCACTCTGTTTCCATCGTCTACTCTCTCTCTCTCTCTCTCTCTCTCTTCTTTTGTCAATATACTCGCTCTCTCCCCATCTCACATGATCTCTCGCTATCTACCTACTCTCTCTCTCTCTTCATCTCCCACATCGTTCTTTTACCCTCCCCACTCTCTCTCTCTCTTTCTATCAACCCACTTTATACTCTTGTCTCCCAACTCTCTTCTCTCTCAATCTCGCACTCTCTCGTCTTCTTTCAATCTTCTCACATCAATCCACTCTTTTTCTATTCCCCACTCTCTTTTCATCCCCACCCTCTCATCCAATTTTCCGACTCTTTCTCCTTCTCTCAATCTCGCCATTCTTTACCTTATCTCCCATCACTCAATATCTCTACTCTGTTCCCATCCCTACTCTCTCTCTCTCTCTCTCTCTCTCTCTCTCTTTCATTTCTAATCTCCCCTAACTTTTTCACCTTTTCTCAAGTTCACCACTCTCTCCTCATCTTTTCACTGTCTGTCCATCTCTCTTTCTCACTGATTTTCCCATCCTATCTCTCCCCAAAGAAGAATTCCCTGTCATATTTTATGCGAATTTGGTTAAAGTCGATGTCAACCTGTCGTCCTGGAATCGTAAAAATGGATCATAGCAACAGTAAATGGAACCAGCAAGACTCTTTTAATTCTAATTGCGCCTGCATGTACCAATTCCTGGTAATGTCTTCGACAAAGGTATGCCACACTTCTTGAAACTGCGTACAGTATCAAGTTTAACTACAATGAAATCCTATTTCGTTTCTTTTCTCGATTTCGAAAAATGCCATCACTTGACACACTTTCAAATATAAACCACGGAGAAGGTCTTTTAGACCTGCTAGGGTGCTACATTATCTTGTGTAGATGTATCGACGTTATGCGTCATTTATAACGTCTAATGAATGACTTCCCTCTGTGTGCAGAGACTTTGATAAATTTTTCGATTACTGGTGTATATCCTTCTCATTCCATGTGTCTATATCCTAAGGACACATAGCCCAGTGTATATAGGTATTGGTTAGTTCCAATGACTTGACCCAAAGTGTTCTGAGTTCAATACCTGGCTACAGCAGTGGTGAACAAATAATTTAAAGAGTTGAGTTAAAGGGAGAAATCTACATGGTATCTGGAAGTAGCATCGCACATGGAACAAGAACAATGTAAATAATGCCCAATACATATATTAATGACAACTGTTCTGATGAGCTTTTTATTCCTGATTCCTCGATTACATTAATCGTGATACTTCAATGGCAACGATATCTGAAGATGGTGCTTTTCTTTCTTTAAGTCAATATTTAGTCTTTAGTAGTATAGATGATTTCAATATTCATTTCAAAAGATACTAAAAATAGTGAACAAAATAATAAAAACTCTTACTACCATGATAGCATAATTTTAAAAATTTGATTAAACTGTGAAAAGTTTGTTAATTTTGTTTATTGATTTAATATTAGTTGTACTTCATTTTTTAATTTTTAATTTTTATTTATTTATTTATTTTTGCTAAAATTGTTGATTTTTACATATATTTAATAAATTAGTTCATTAAAATCAACAGGCAGGGTTATTTAAGAAATTTAAGTGATCAACTTCATCTTATGGCTCAGGAACTGTTTCTGGGTTAAAATATCATCTTTTGAATAGATAATGCACCCATTCATACTGCTAAAGTTGTAGTTGAATGGCACCAGAAATATTCTAGTGAAGTAGAACGTCTTATCTGGCCACCACAGTCCCTAAATCTTAACATCATTGAACATTTATCGTTCATTTTAGTAAAACAAGTGAGGAGTCGATATCCTCCACCATCATCATTGAAAAATTGAAAACTCTTTTAGCTGAAGAATGGAGAAAAATTAAGCTGGAAACAATTCAAACTTCTTACGTGTCGATTCTACGCAGAACACAAGCTGTACCTACTGCCAAGGCCGGTTCTACTCCACATTTTGCTTGAAATTTCAAAATGTTTCTCTTATTTTGTCAACTCCCTTTAGATTGGCAACGAGGTCTCACCATTTTACTATTGAACTAGCAACATACAATTTCCACTTCTACTCTAACAGTTACTTTTCTCACACTTCCCGCCTGTGAAACTCCTTCCGACTTTTTGCTTCCATGCCATCGACAATTTTCAAAACTTTAAATGCAGCGTAAATCGCCATCATTTGTTTTCCTGAGCCCTGTTTCTTTGTCGTCTTTATCGTCTTTATCCTAACACCTCTTCATTAAAATTTTCTTCTCATTTTCTTTCACTCACTGTAAACCTCTGTGTCCTTGCGGCATTATCGCCTTGCTTGGGGTGAAACGATAAAAAAATATTAATGTCTGACACGGGGTTACACTAACAGTGATAAAATGTGAATACACCGCATTATCATTGTAGATATCAACTAACTGTAGATAAGTTTTGCACAAGGCCAAAATATTAGAGGGAAAGTGAAACCCAAAATCAATGCATAGTTAAAAAGCTTACGATTCTAATTTTACAGTTTCAATGCCTCAGTTTGCAGAAAAAAAATCCTGCAGCAAGGCTTCTGACGAGGTGATTAGAGGTTTTAAGGAGCGTGGAACGTCCTCTTCTTAATTGTTGTTGTTCCCAGGTCCAAGCTAACTCCAGTGGTATCACCTGTTAGAGTCCCAGCTATGGGCAAATAGTGATCCCCCTTCAATTAAAATACTATGAAAAAATACATTTTTATAGCAAAAATACCTGCAATACTCTTTAATGCAAAAAAGGACCAACAATATATTCTTCTTCTATGTGCCCTGTCCTTTCAGAACGTAGGCGATCACGTCTCCACGTCTCCCTGTCCTTGGTGGCTCATAGCACGCCTTCTCCTGTTTCACCATGCAACCATCGTTCCGTAATCCACCTGATTAGATCCTTCAAATATATTATCCACTGCTTTCTCCTGTCTCTTTTTCCCTCTGTCTGGCCTGTTAGTATCAGGTTCTCCAAGCCCTCTTTCCTTATTGCATGTCCCAGGAACTTCAGCTATCTCTTCCTGATGCTCAGTATTAATTTCCTTTTCGTTTGCATCATTTTCAAAACTTCATCATTGCTCACATGCTCGATCCGTGATATTCGCAGCATCCTTCTGTAGAACCACATTTCAGTTGCTTCAAGATTTTCATTCATCTTTGATGATATCGTCCAACATAAAATGACCAGCAATACATTTTATCTGCAGTTGAAAGTGTAAAATTGTGTTCAAAATTGAGTTCGGCAATAAATAACCCATAGAGATATTGATATGCCGTTGCACTCTCTAAACCAGTGGTTCTCTATATTTTGGCCCAGTGTGCTTTTTTAAGCGAGAATGTCATTCCTCCTATTTCGATGATTCTTCTTCTTCTTCTTCTTCTTCTTCTTCTTCTTCTTCTTTCTGCCTAATCCTTCCAGAATGTAAGCGATTATGGCTCTCCACATCTCCGTATCCCTTGTAGTTATTAACATCCCTTCTCTTATTCCACTCAACCGCCATCGATCTGTTCAAGGCCATCAAGTATGTCATGCGTTGCTTTCGCTTAACTCTCTTTTCCTCTAACCGTCCCGTGGGCATCAGATTCGCCTAACACTCGTTTCTCACTATATGTTTGAGGAAGTTTAGCTGTCTTTACCTGATGTTAAGTATTAGTATCCATTTTTGTGTTCATCCTCTCCAAAACCTCTTCATTGCTCACGTGTTCCATCCATGTTATCCTCAGCTTCCTTCTGTAGAACAACATCTCGGTTGCTTCAAGTCTTTGCTTCATTCGTTGCCATATTAAAGGACAGACATAACATAATAATCCAGTATTTTCTTCTTTGTTTCCAGCGAAATCTACCTATCTCTTATTATTCTACCCAATACGCCTTCGAATCTCGGTGTTGCTCTTTCCGTTCCCTGTTAGAACACTTCCCAGGTATTTTCCTGTCTCTCAATACTCTACTCAGCTTTTGAAATGCATCTTTGGCCATCCCAATTCGCCTTCGGATCTCAGTGTTGCACTTTCCGTTCCCTGTTAGAACACTTCCCAGGTATTTTCCTGTCTCTCAATACTCTACTCAGCTTCTGGAATACATCCTTGGCCATCCCAATACGCCTTCGGATCTCAGTGTTGCACTTTCCGTCTCCTGTTAGAACACTTCCCAGGTATTTTCCAGTCTCTCAATACTCTACTCAGCTTCTGGAATACATCCTTGGCCATCCCAATACGCCTTCGGATCTCAGTGTTGCACTTTCCGTTCCCTGTTAGAACACTTCCCAGGTATTTTCCTGTCTCTCAATACTCTACTCAGCTTCTGGAATGCATCCTTGGCCATCCCAATTCGCCTTCGGATCTCAGTGTCGCACTTTCCGTCCCCTGTTAGAACACTTCCCAGGTAGTTTCCTGTCTCTCAATACTCTACTCAGCTTCTGGAATGCATCCTTGGCCATCCCAATTCGCCTTTGGATCTCAGTGTTGCACTTTCCGTTCCCTGTTAGAACTCTTCCCAGGTATTTTCCTGTCTCTCTGTTCAGCTTCTGGGATGCATCCTTGGCCATCCCAATACGCCTTCGGATTTCAGAGTCGCACTTTCCGTCCCCTGTTAGAACACTTCCCAGGTATTTTCCTGTCTCTCAATACTCTACTCAGCTTCTGGAATGCATCCTTGGCCATCCCAATACGCCTTCGGATCTCAGTGTTGCACTTTCCGTCCTCTGTTAGAACACTTCCCAGGTAGTTTCCTGTCTCTCTGTTCAGCTTCTGGGATGCATCCTTGGCCATCCCAATACGCCTTCGGATTTCAGAGTCGCACTTTCCGTCCCCTGTTAGAACACTTCCCAGGTATTTTCCCGTCTCTCAATACTCTACTCAGCTTCTGGAATGCATCCTTGGCCATCCCAATACGCCTTCGGATCTCAGTGTTGCACTTTCCGTCCTCTGTTAGAACACTTCCCAGGTAGTTTCCTGTCTCTCTGTTCAGCTTCTGGGATGCATCCTTGGCCATCCCAATACGCCTTCGGATCTCAGTGTTGCACTTTCCGTCCTCTGTTAGAACACTTCCCAGGTATTTTCCTGTCTCTCTGTTCAGCTTCTGGGATGCATCCTTGGACATCCCAATACGCCTTCGGATCTCAGTGTCGCACTTTCCGTCCCCTGTTAGAACACTTCCCAGGTATTTTCCTGTCTCTCTGTTCAGCTTCTGGGATGCATCCTTGGACATCCCAATACGCCTTCGGATCTCAGTGTCGCACTTTCCGTCCCCTGTTAGAACACTTCCCAGGTATTTTCCTGTCTCTCTGTTCAGCTTCTGGGATGCATCCTTGGCCATCCCAATACGCCTTCGGATTTCAGAGTCGCACTTTCCGTCCCCTGTTAGAACACTTCCCAGGTATTTTCCTGTCTCTCAATACTCTACTCAGCTTCTGGAATGCATCCTTGGCCATCCCAATACGCCTTCGGATCTCAGTGTTGCACTTTCCGTCCTCTGTTAGAACACTTCCCAGGTAGTTTCCTGTCTCTCAATAATCTACTCAGCTTCTGGAATGCATCCTTGGCCATCCCAATACGCCTTCGGATCTCAGTGTTGCACTTTCCGTCATCTGTTAGAACACTTCCCAGGTATTTACATTTCTGTACCTGCTTGATTTTAGTTTTTCCAGCCTGTTGTTATTTTGTACTCCTCTTTTCATTGATTACCATGTATTCAATTTTCTTCTAATTTATACGTAGTCCTTTCTTTCAGCTTTCTGTAACAACCAGCTGTAGTAAATCATGAAGTTTCTTTCCTTTATCATGAGCGTATTTTATACCATTCAGATTGTGGCCGCCAATGACGAATCCTGGTCGGTCTTCTAGCGCTCTTAGAATTGTTTCGCTGTATAGGTTGAAAAGATCTGGTGAGAAGACACATCCTTGTCTATATCCTTTTCTATCTTTGTATACTTGCTTGAATATATCAAGGTTGCTGAGCGTCTCTATCAGGTCAATCCAAAAGTTAATTCTCGGTTTTTAAAATTTTTGAAAAATTAAAATATACATCTGCGCCACATTATTTTTGGAGAATTAGCAAATTTAATGTTAAATTAATTTGATTTACACAAATACTACTTATTTATAGCATGAAGTGTAGAATAAAACTTTCTTAAACAGAGATCAACTTTCTGACCTTTCCACCGTATTTCGAATTCCAGTTGAATTCTTTGCATTTACCTACGCACAAATACCCTTGGGAAAGGTATTAATCTGTCTCTTCCCTTTAGTTACGGGTTAAATTGTGAACAGATTAGGTTCTATAGCCTTGGCTGCCAACCAGTCTACCGCAGAAAGCAACCTATTGCGGGATAATCTTCTGCCCAGTCCTAAGCGTCTATCACGTATGACACTTAATTGAATTATTTTACACTCGTGATAGGCGCCATATTCTGTAAATACAAGACAAGAAAATGTAAATGATTCCCAAAAACCTGAAATCCCCCGATTCCCGGTTGAGAACCCCTATTTTTTGTAGACATTTACGTGAGTAACTTGGCAAAGCAGACGCCGTCATGCTAATCACAGCATATAAAAAGATAATGCATGTTGCATGTTAACCAGGTGGGGAGTGGCTCTCTTGCGGCAGCTCCACCACACGGGATGCTACTTCTGTGGTTTACGCAAGAAAGTGTTTTTTTCTTCTATAGCGGGGAGTTGTTAGCCTCATGCCTAAACAGTTTTGAATTCGGGGTGGTGGGTGAAATAATTGAACACAGAGATGCAATAGAAAGATATAGAACGGGGAAAAGCAGATTGCTGAACAGATAATATACGAATATCAATAGATCGATAGATACATAGATAGTGAACAGAACGGCATAGATAGATAGATAGATAGATAGATAGATAGATAGATAGATAGATAGATAGAAACAGTAGATAGATAGATAGATAGATAGATAGATAGATAGATAGATAGATAGATAAGTCCGTTAAGTGCCATACGTGATACACGCTTAAGCGTTCATGTCTCGAAAGACTGGACAGAAGATTATCCCGCAGTAGGTTGCCATTGCTTTCTGCGGTAGACTGTTTGCCGACTAAGGCTATAGAACCCAATCTGTCCTGTTATTTAACCCATAACTGGAAGTAATAGACGGATTAATACCTTTCCCAATGGTATTTGCGCGTAAGTGAATGCAATGAATTCGGCTGGAATTCGAACTCGGCTCCCCGATTTCTCGTTCCGAGCCGCGCACGCGCACCCGCGAGTGTAGAGGTGAAAGGGAAAAACATGGAAAGATGTGAAATAGTGGGATAAAAAGAGATGAAGATCGGTTTAAAAGAATAAGAAAAGAGATAAACAGAGTTGAATAAACAAAGAGAGAGAGAGAGAGAGGGAGATATGAACGGAGTGAGATGGAGAGAGATATGGAGCTATATATATATATATATATATATATATATATATATATATATATATAGTGCGATAGGTAAACTGTCGCCATTTCATTATTTTTTTTTAAGTTAGCGGAGGTTGTTTTTTTTTATTTTATCGACTGCACAGTATGGTGAGGTCAGTTGGGCACCGTCTGTGAGAAAACGAGCACCATGGCACAATTCACTGTGCCAGAAATTTGGAAACGGCATGCTGTACTGCTTGGCATTCTTATTGGAAACTCTAATGTGAGCACAATCTAAGGACAGTGCACAGGATTCGGAAAGTGGCTTACGAAAGTGTTTGGAATTATCACTAATGATGGCGACATTATACCTCGTAATTAATTATATTGAAATAAAAACAGCATATTTACTCAAATACGAGTATCCATTAAAAATAATATTCAAACAAATAAATTAAAAAGATGTCAGTTAATTCCATTTCGTTATATATATATATATATATATATATATATATAGAGAGAGAGAGAGAGAGAGAGAGAGAGACAGAGAGAGATGTGAAATACTGGAATAGGGAAAGATGAACAGAGTGAATTAAATAGTTAAGTGGATGGATGAACAAAGTTATATATATATATATATATCTTCATTTATCTGTAAATTCAGATAAAACTTAGTGGGGAAATAGCCATTTTCAACATCTCATTTTAAGGTATGCATTCTTCAACCCCTTCTAAACAAAGAATGAAGAAAATTCTAAGCCCAGAGGTTAGTTTACAGACAGACAGACAGACAGACAGAAAGTGAAAGTGAGAAAGAGAGAGATTTTAATAAAGAACTATAATCCAATATTTTTCGCACCCGTTACTGGCAGGTTTATTCACATCAGTGTACCCACCTGAATCAATCTATGTTGCCTCGAAAAGGGAATGATATGAATTTATTTTGATAGCTTCTGATAAACCTTCTACCTGGTAGTGCGTTCCATTCTCATAAAATTCCGCGTTCATAGGAACAAATTTTCATAGAGGCATGAAGGCTTCCACCTCACGTTGCAATCGATCATCTACTTGGTGAATAGAGGCGAAAAGTCAGAACTTTAACACGGAACGGATTCTCCCTGGCAAAAGGAAAACGGTTTCAGACAAAGTTTCGAATGATTTCCAACTTGAAAGTGTAAGTAAAATGGGAAATAGCAGCCGATAACAACGACTCGTTAGATCCGAGTGTTTGATTTTGAAAGAGTTAGCGTCTGAAGGGCTGCCGGTGATCATGTGATCAAGGTAATCCGAAACTCAACGCTTATTACCAGAAACAGCATCAACCGGAATCTATTTTAAAAAAGAAGACTTTATTCCCTGTCTTTCACGCCTTGTCTGCGAGTGACTTTGAACGCGCGTATCTATATAATACTAAAAGTCTAATCTTACATATATATATATATATATATATATATATATATATATATATATATATTACGAGAAAGTGAAAGAACAGGTAGATTAAAACCCACTGTTCCAGCATTTACTTTTATAAAGAGTGCTCGATACAAATAGAGCTTAATATTGTAATTTTTTATTACATAAAAGCATTATATCACTACATAAAAAATGTTCATATTTCAGAACAATACTGTTATTATTCAGGTGATAGTTTAAAATAAATTGTAAATATGATTTATTTAGAAAATATAAGATGAATTCATGATTATTTAGAAACTGAAGAGGTAGTAGTAAAGAATATGCTTGTAGGTGTGTCAATATTGTTCAATCCAAAATGAGAATTAGGTAACCACGGAGTTGAAGATTTGGGTTGCGAAAGGAAGCAGAATTATCTGTTGTTAAGGCGTGTCACTTTTTAATTTTGTCTGGGTAAGATACATAGTGTGACTCTACATTTCTTAAATGGGTAGACAATAATTGTTAACAGCAGGTTGGATTTTTTTTTTAAATTGATTTTGTACTACCTCATGACGGATGTGCGTTGTGGTGCATTGGATATAGGCTCGGAACGAAGAAATCAGGGAGCCGAGTTCGAATTCCAGCCGAATTCATTGCATTCACTTACGCGCAAATACCCTTGGGAAAGGTATTAATCCGTCTATTCCTTCCAGTTATGGGTAAAATAACAGGACAGATTGGGTTCTATAGCCTTGGTCGGCAACCAGTCTACCGCAGAAAGCAATGGCAACCTACTGCGGGATAATCTTCTGCCCAGTCAGTCATGTCTCTTTCGAGACATGATCGCCCAAGCGTGTATCACTTATGGCACTTAACTGACTGACTACCTCATGAGTAAAGGTGCTGGAATGCTTAGGTTAGAATTAGAATTAAATAAATATGATATACTAAGGTATATTTTAGCTAAGGAAACCAAATTAGTATTGTGCGGGTTATTTATTTTAGTAAAATAATTTTTAATTTATAAATTATATTGGAGCATAAGTTATAAATAGAATATTGCATTTAATTAAATTTTGAAGAAAAATATTTTCTGTAATGTATCTTACCCAGATGTTTTTTGCTATTTCTCCAAGTTTTCACGCAATGGCTTAACTATGAAGCCCTGTAAAACAAACCTGTTTTTACCGTTTTTCATTTTTTTATAATCTTTTTCACATCAGTTACGGCAGGACCGACACTGGTGCGCAGGGGTTAGAATGAGATAAAAATCAAGGTACAATGTCGAAAAAAAGATAAGGTGGTAGCAATCAAAGCGATAGAAGATAGCAAAAACTTTTGGAGATTGTAGTTATCAAGGAAGCATGCAAAAAGAAGGGAATTCCACAAAAGGAAAGTGCGAAAAAAGAAACAATTAGAGTAGAAGATGAGGCTACATTTAACTATTTCGACGGTAAAAATGGGTGGGACTTTGATGTCAATCTAGTAGTACACGTAAATACATGTAGTCGGGGAAGCAGGGAAAAAAAGCTCGTCAAAGTAGCTTCCATGAAAATTCTTTTAGAAAAGACAGAGGGAAGTCACGTCACGTCGGTGAGAAAGTGACTGCCAAGTCAGGATCGATTATATTGCAGACTAGCAGTATAGCCCAGCGTTGCTCGGGTGTAATGAAAGCTTTAAAACTAATCCATGATCCTGGAGCTCAGACTCTTTAGACGTTGGCACGAAAAACGTAAGTCGTTGAATGAGTTTATCTCGAAGCCGTAGAACTTACTAAAAAGAATCTAAGTCAAATTTTGATTTCCGGTATCGATGCCAAGTAAGTTTTTCGTCGTAAACTGAATTTTGAAGGCTAAATAAGTCCTCTGAGTAAATGGTATCATGGATGAGACTAAGAACTACAATTATACCTACTTAGAGCAAAACCCGAAGCAAAAACCAAAATAACAGTGTTGAAAACCTAATTTTGATCAAACCCGATAGGATATTGGGGCATCGATTTCTAATATCGGAGTCAAATAAGTCATCCAAGGATAAACTAACCTAAGTAAGTCCATGAAAACTTATCGTACCCATCGGGAGTAAAATTGGAGAAAATGAGCCATATTGATGGCTGAATATTGGGTTTTGATCAGATTCAATAGAATATCGGGGGTATCGATTTCCGATATCGGGGAAAATGAGTCATCAGAGAAGACCTACTAATGTTTGAGACTAAAAACTATAATTTTACCAAGTCAGAGCAAATTCTGCAGCAAGAGCCACGATAAAAGGGCTGAAATCCTGATCTTAATCAGGCCTGATCGGATATCGGGGTATCGATTTCCGATATCGGGGGAAATCAGAAAAAATAAGTAGCCCATGACCTGACCGGAAGCGTAAAAAATATTTGTGTGAAGTTTGGTGATAATCGGATAAAATTTTTTTAAAAAAGGACGTACAGACGGATAGACAGACATACACACAACCATCTTGCCTTTTATATATATATTCTTTGGATTTTGTAGAGAATCTCATAATGGATAGTAGGAGTATCCGACCAGCTATGGGAAAATAATAAAATTGATAATGTTGTTACCTCATCATTTACATGATTAACTGCTTTTTAATGAAATCCAACGGGTTTCTGGTTGATCTAGCATAACCTATATGCGTATGTCCTTGTTGATCGAGAGGAATTTGTATGAGGTCGGTGCAAATGTTTTTGCTGGTTTGTAAAAGGGTCATTTTAAATCACTGTAATTAATTTTATGCATATTGTTATGACTTAAACATATCACCATGATTAATTTATAAGATTTTTTAAGACTGAATTATGACCGAAATTTCTAGAAATAGACATATCTGCTCAGTCTTATATACTAACGTAAACAAAGCAATTTGTAAAACAAGAGATGCATTTTTTTATTTACTAGCAGTATAGCCAGGCGTTGCTCGAGTGTAATGAAAGCTTTAAAACTAATCCATGGTCCTGGAGCTCAGACTCTTTGGACGTTGGCACGAAAGACTAAAAAGCAATAGTTGTTTCCAGTTAAAGCGAAACTGTAGACTGAAAGAAAAATGAATGGATGTAAGTCAAATTTTGATTTCCTGGTATCGATATCAAATAAGTTTTTTTCGTCGTAAACTGAATTTTGAAGGCTAAATAAGTCCTCTGAGTAAATGGTATCGTGGCTGAGACTAAGAACTACAATTATACCTACTTAGAGCCAAACCCGAAGCAAAAACTAAAATAAAACGGCTGAAAAAAATACAGACATACAGGCAGATAAACAGACACACACATAAATAGAGTATAAAAATACCAATATAAAAAAATAAAATAAGAATATAAAAAATAAAAGTCAACGTGATTTTGATAGGTACATTGTTTTGTAAAAATATAAGATAAGAGAAAAAAGAAAGAAAAATTATTGTCACAACTTGCTAATGGGGGTCTGCAATAATAACGATAACGCTGTTTTAGTCTATTGATTTCCCTATCTATAGAAGGGATACTTTAGCTTTTTAATCACATATACACAGCATGGCCGACGCGGTACTTCCGTATTTGAACAATGACTGAAACGGTGCTTCCGTTTCCTTAGTTCCCAGTTACAACAATTACAATTTCATGTATGTAGATAGCTAAAAAAAAAAAAAAAAAATTGAGGGAAAAAAAAACAAAAAAACATTTATGTACTTAGCTGTAATGTGCGCATTTTGATATGCCACGTGGCTGAGTTTGAAGTCTATTAGTCGGCCACCCGTGGAAAGAAATGTCCCCAGAAAAGGCTAGACGCGTCCTGTATCTACCACATACCCGAGTGAAAAGAGAGGGTATATCTGTGAATATAGAGCACAGCAGTCGGTATTTCCTGAAGCGGTACGCGGGGAGCGACTATTTTCCCCATCATCTTTAGAAATTGATCGTATGTGAGAGAGAGTTTGGAGGCTGGAAAATATTTGTTCTCCAAGGACTCGGAAACGCTTTTAAACTCTATCAAAAGGGAAAAGTGAGGCCGAGGCAGCTCCTGCCAAGATATGGCAACAATACTCCATTTCCGGCCTAACCTATCATTTATAAAGATAGCAGATAGCATGAGGAGGCAGATACCTACTGAAACGGTATACAGAACTGATTATTTTAGCTGAATCTTTAGCGATGGATTGTATGCAAAAATTCAACTTCAGGTAGAATATGAACACTCGCAGACGCTTATAGTACAACTGTGTAAATTTTCAATAACATCGGTTCAGCCGTTTCGGAGTTTATAGGTAACGGACACACACATATACAGGCACACACACATACACACAGACAAAGTTTCATTTATAAATAAGTTTATATATATATATATATATATATATATATATATATATATATATATATATATATATATTATTTGTGTGTGTTATAAAAGACTCTGTGAGAACAACATTCATTTATTAATTCGTTTCAGTCTAATATCCTCTCAAGGCATGGGGTTTCCTCGAGGGGCTTCCCTGGTTCTTCGTGACAAGCCCAGACACAAATTTTACAATTTAACCCATAACTGCTGCCATTTATGGTCAGGTGCCCCTGCCGTTCTCCTCAGTGTTCTTGACAAGCTCCAAAGGAGAGTCTGTAATGTGATAGGTACTGATCTGGCGACTCGTCTGCAGCCACTTTCCCATCGTCGAAATGTGGCCTCCCTCTGTCTCTTCTATAAATACTTTCATGGATTCTGCTCGGATGAGCTTAAGTCACTGATGCCTCCTCAACAGGTGTTTACCCGTGCAACCAGACTGGCAACTGGGTCCCACCCATTCACAGTCAGGTTAGCCAAACGCAGACGACAATTCTACTCCTGCAGCTTCCTCTCTCGCACTTCCCGCCTGTGGAACTCACTCCCGTATTCTTGCTTTCCTGACGGCTACGACCTCCAGAAATTTAAAAGCAAAGTTAATACTCACCTACTAACCACTGGACTCTAGCTCTCTCCCCTCCCCTGTATAATCTTCACGTTCTCTCCGCCCATGTATCTGTCATTGCACCTGCTTTCTCAGCTTTCTATTGTTCCTTTCTAACTAGCTTGTACTCCTCACTCTTTTCTAATTAATCTTTCTACATTTATGTAACCCCCTGCACATCAGTGGCGTTTCTGCCTTGCTCGGGGTGAAATGATTAAAAAAAAAAAAGCTCGTGAAAAGAAATGTCCCCAGAGAAGACTAGACGCGTCCTGTATCTACCATATTCCCGGGTGAGAAAAGAGGGGTATATCAGTTTCTTTACTGTGAATCTAGAGCAATCGGTATTTCCTGGAGCAGTACACGGGGAAAGAGCTTATATAGGGACGCCGAACAGTTTACAACCCGACCCCCGCTCTTTCAATCATCTGTCTTTTAATATCCGTTATCTTTGTTAAAGTATTCTCTTTCACTCCCGGTGGCCTCTTGTGTCTTAGCGGCGTTATCGCATTGCTTTTGAGTGAATTAATTTTAAAAAATCCCGCATGTGTATTTTTATATAAAATGCAAGAATGGAAGAAGAGGGGGATTATACTTGTGTGTCCACAGATAGCTGGAACGGGAAGGAAAACATTATAGGCTTTGATTGATTGTGTGTGTGTGTGTGTGTGTGTGTGTGTGTGTGTGTGTGTGTGTGTGTGTGTGTGTGCAAAAAAGACAAAGAGAGAGGGTGAGAGTGAGAGAGTGAGAGTGATATGTCCACGTGGTTTGTCTGAAATAAAGTTTACCAAGCAACTCAGAAGTCTGACCAGAGGGGAAACGTACCGTATTCTACCTATTAAATCCGGGGCAAAAAGAGGAAGGTGGCTTTATTGTCTCGTCTTTTAAAAGAGTGCCACCTAGCGAGCGTCTTGGCTGACAAGGTGTTGGTTGTGGTCTGTGTATGGGAGAGGATAAACTACACATGTTCAAGTCATTTTGCAATTACACTAGGTACTTCAACTCATTTTCGATACCTAAATTTAAATTGAATTTTTTAAAATAAAAAGTTTTCTTGATATTTTGAGTTTAGCTTTAATTGAAAGTCAAGAGATTAAATTTACTAATTCCAGTAAGCAAAATACTCTGATGTATTTCAAACCGAAATGATATTAATTGGAATCTAAGAGTTTTCAAATTTTAAAAATATTTCAATTTTTCAGTCACTTTTTATCGATCGACACATTTTGTAAATAGAAGTCAATTCTCGGTTTTAAAAAAAATTGCAAAAATAAAATATACCTCAGTGACACATTATTTTATTCAAATTGGCAAATTTAAACTTACCTTAATACGATTTGAAACTCGTATTACATGCTTACTGCCTGAAATGTACTATAAAAGCGTTTCTTAATTACGGTAGCCTTATCATCATGGGTTATAATCGTGTTATCAGAGACGTTAATTGACATGACAGACGGAAGCCGTCAAAAAATGCTAAGTATGAAAGACGAATTTAACATAATTTTATGTAGCTTAATTGTACGCTTCGTTTTTTGGTTTCAAACTATAGAGTAAAATTTAAAGTTTATCACAATATTTTCACAATTATCTAATACTTTATAGAATGTTAGTTTACTTTTATAGCCTTACGTTTGAAGATTTTTATGAAAAATTAAAATTACAAAAAACTTTCTTTTAAAATAATTTTACAATTTAATAACAGAGAATGAAATTATATAATATGACAAAGGTAATTCAATAATTTGTGAAATGGTATGGCATTTATTAATTTTTTTAATATCTATTTTATTATAGTTTTTATTAGGCAACTTCACAAATTGTGAATTTCACAATTACTTTTTTTAACAAACTTAGGAAACTAGGAATTAAAACTTGCTTTAAATTTTGAAAGGATGATTTGCAAAGCCCGAATCTTGAAACATAGGACATCGGAAACACGGAAGCTACATGAAAGAATTACACACTACCGAAAATGTTTTTTGTTTTTTTTGTTTTGTTTTTTGTTTTTATCCTCTTAGGAGCGCAATCTTTGAAACACTTAACCTTTTAATGATATAAAAAAAATACGGGTCATCAGTATGCACAACTAAATTGTTTTAATTATTTTAAAAATCAAATGACTCGATTATTTGTATCAAGCTTTTCAATTTTCGATTAGTAAATATAGTCTTCACGTATTAACTTAAAACCGAGTGTAGACGATGAAAAAGGAAATTTTAAAAGATTTTTGAAACTTTATAAATTATTATAATAAAAAATGATAAAAATGCAAACAATTCTTGTAAAAATTCATTATTCATTGATTTTTTCTTTTCAGACAATGATATCCTTTATATATATTGTTTGTAAAGCCAATTAAAAGTTTATCTAAATAAAAATTGGCATAGTTTTATTGCATTTTTGTTTTCACAATTGATTAGCATTCTCAAATGACTCCTGAATGTAATTAATATCAGGTACATGGGCGAACTCCCGCGAATTTCTAGACATTTCAGGAAATTAATTGGTATGTAAAAAAAAAATTACCAAGATTTTCTAAAAATAATTATTTCACAAATGATTTCCGTCATTTATAAATAAGTCCTAATTTTCATCGAAATCCGACTATTATTTGATTTTTGTAAGAATTTCTAAATTCATGTTTTTCAGTGGCAAAAAAAGTGACTTGCATAATATTGCGTTTTCCGAAATAAACCCTTGTAAAAATTGCGTCGCTCACGGACGAAAGAAAAACAAGATTTTATATACCAAATTTTCGTACGCATTAGAAAGAATTTACAAAATAATTAAAAAATACTTTGATCTGTTCTCTTAATAATAACATGAATATTTTGCCGATAATCTTTTTATAAATAAAAAGACTCCAAACTTTGAAGCCAAACTTTGGACTCCAAACTTTGAAGCCTTTTCTCTTCATACTATGCTGTTTTTTCAGCCAGTTCGTGGAGGTACCTAAATTACAGTTTATATTTTCTGCACAAGTAATCTTGAAATTTATCTACATAATTAACTCTTGAAAACGACAGACATTTTAATGATCGTTTTTTTCCAACTGACGAATAATACTTATCAAACAATGAAGACATTGTCAAGTATTGTTCAAATCTCATTTCGGAAAAAATAAACAAAGTATTGGTAATTTCGTAAAGATCATCATTAAATTCAATCGGCATAAAACCTCTGTCGTTTTTAGTGGTATTTAAATAACATTTGTTGCTTAAATACATTGATTTTCTTAGGGTTGTTTAGCTGTGGAACAAGGTCAAAAGTATTGAGTATCCGGTGAAGATCGAACTCACTACTCAATGGTATTATATTCTATCGTGACAGGCTTACTAACCATTACACGTAAAAGATATTTATAACAACTAATTCTGTGGACGAATGTAAGAAAGAATTATTTTTTAAATCATTAAAAGCAAGAACAAAATATGCACTCTTCATTTGAATGTTAATAATAATAATAATAATAATAATAATAATAATAAAGTGCCTTTTATATTTATTGATTACGCAACCTGACCACTCTTTCTTGATAATGAGATATTCCGTTGTTATGGTAAAGCGACGGCATATTACTCAACGCTAACAGATTGCTAATTCATTATATTTTTTTCTTTTTTAGGTTTCATTTTAGCTTTTCGATGATTTAAAAAGCGGCTTTATTTCGTAAATTTTGCATTAGACTTCAGTCAGTTAAGTGGCACACGTGATACACGCTTTGGGCAATCATGTCTGGAAAGAGACATGACTGACTGGGCAGAAGATTATCCCGCAGTAGGTTGTCATTGCTTTCTGCGGTAGACTGGTTGCCGACCAAGGCTATAGAACCCAATCTGTCTTGTTATTTAACCCATAACTCTCCAGTAATCCATGAGACGAATTAATAACTTTTTTACAAGGGCATTTGCGCGTAAGTGAATGCAAGGAATTCGACTGGAATTCGAACTCGGCCCTCCGATTTGTCGTTCCGAGTCGATATTCACTGCACCACAACGCACGTAGACAATTTAATGATATAGAATTTATTGACAAGCTATTGATAAAAGAAACATAGATTACTTAGGCATAAAAAATAATGCAAGTGAATAATTAGTTAAAGATGGCGTCACTCTTAGAGAGTAAGGGTTAACAGATATTCGTTTTTTTATCTTTAATGATTAACCCTCTAGGGCCATTCGTATCATATTTGATACAGTATTTCCCTATAAGGAAACATTTGGTATTTCCCTATAAGGAAACATTTGGTATTCATTGACTGAGCAGTCAGTACTGCTTTCATTTGAAATTTATAAAATATTTCTCTTAAAAAATTTTTCAGGAAAATATTTCTTTCAAGGCTTGTTTTCATACTGTATCAAATATGATACGAATGGCCCTAGAGGGTTAAAAGAAAAATCACAATTCTTTGTGTGTGTGTGTGTGTGTGTGTGTGTGTGTGTGTGTGTGTGTGTTAGTGACATCGCGCCTCCCGCAGAATGCGCCTCTAGCCACAATATGCAGCTTGAGCTCCCCCCCCCCCACCGCCAACATGCTGAACCCACAAGAAATGGTACTTTAAACAAAATAACTTAGTCTCGGGACGAAGATATTTCTTGATCACGGAAAAACGGAAGAAATCGCGAAATTGCCGTATTGAAGCTATACATTACGAACGTTTTCACAACTTTTAGCCACTTTTTCGTGATTTTTTAAGTAGTTTGATTTTAGGGCATTATATCTATGTGGTGCAGTGGATATCGACTCGGAACGAGAGATCGAGGTGCCGAGTTCGAATCTATTTGATTTCCTTGCATTCACTTACACACAAATACCCTTGGGAAAGGTATTAATCCGTCTATTCCTTCCAGTTATGGGTTAAATAACAGGACAGATCGGGTATTATAGCCTTGGTTGGCAACCAGTCTACCGCAGAAAGCAACGGCAACCTACTGTGGGATAATCTTCTGCCCAATCAGTCATGTCTCTTTTGAGACATGATCGCCCAAGCGTGTATCACGTATGGCACTTAACTAACTGACTGATTCCACACTTTATATCTTTTGAACATTCTTTTTGCTACAAGTTCAGAAACATGTAAAATGAAAAAGAAAGAACTGACATCAATGTCTTAGATCAATCACATAGGTAATCACTAAGAGGAGGGGTTAACTTTTGATATACTTAATGACCGGTCTAAATTGATCAACATCAGACAGAGCTTTTTGTGTGTGTGTGTGTGTGTGTGTGTGTGTGTGTGTGTGTGTCAGAGAGAGAGAGAGAGAAAGAGAGAGAAGGAAGTTTTACCGGCAAAAACGTTATTTCAATCATTTAATCAAAAGTGGCACATACGTAGGTAGGTAGGTAGGTAGGTAGGTACTACCGTATTAATATATAGATCACTGCCTTGCCCGGTCAGTGCAAATTGTTTATATTAGGATCGGGCCTTACGATACATGTCTTTCCAAAATCTCAAGTTGCCTGGCGCCAAGGTTGATATTTCTTGTTTATAAACTTCACAGACTATCAGAGTCGCTAGATTTTCTTAAATGTTTTATCACATCCTGAACGTTTGAATATACATGTTATGTCCTTGTATGTATATTGAAACATATATGTATAATCTATTTCAAGTTCATTTTTTAATTAGAAATGATTTACGACCTCTCCGCATATTATATATATATATATATATATATATATATATATATATATATATGAAATGAATTGTTTGAACATTATTTTTTATCGATAGTCGTATTTCAGTAGATATTCTGTTTTTAATGAAACAGTATTATATATTTATTTCTACCGGCCTAATTATTTACGATAAATTGTTATTACGAAAATGTGTGCCATTTCAAACCAAGCTTCTTTAAAATTCGTTGATTTCCGTAACATGTTTACATTTGTTGACATTACGATACATTTCAGAGCAGATACGTTTGTTTACGATGGATCGAAAATAGTGTTATATAGGCTTGATAAAAACCTCGTTTAGACTGGAGGCTATTCGTGGTCGAGAGGTCTAAGACGTTACCAGATCAAATGGTAGCTTCCCTCTATATAGAGAGGAGACGCCGGTTCGAATCCTGTAATCCTGGTACACATTTTCGTAATCAAAATTTATCGTAAATAATCGGCCCGGTAGAAATAGATATATAATACTGTTTCATTAAAAACAGAATATCTACTTAAATACGAGTATCGATATAAAATAATGTTCAAACAATTCATTTCAAATTGCCGTTGCTTATAACCAAGTTTCGTTGATTTCCGTAATATATATATAGAGAGAGAGAGAGAGCGAACGAGACGAGTTGATAGATGTTTATTTCAAGTACGATAATAATTTTCCAGTTAATCCTAATATTTTTTTTTTTTTTACAATAGATCTGCGGAGCTAATGAGACTTGCGGCTTCCCTGGGCCTTGCGACCCCCACTCCGGAAATTGCAGGGTCTGCGGGGGCCCTAAGCACGGCCCTGTGTGTGTGTGTGTGTGTGTGTGTGGCAATATAATTATTAATTGTATAGGTCAGTCAGTCAGTTAAGTGTCATACGAGATACACGCTTGAGCGATCATGTCTCAAAAGAGACATGACTGACTGGGCAGAAGAGTATCCCGCAGTAGGTTGCCATTGCTTTCTGCGGTAGGCTGGTTGCCGACCAAGGCTATAGAACCCAATCTGTCCTGTTATTTAACCCATAACTGGATGGAATAGACGGATTAATACCTTTCCCAAGGGTATTTGCGTGTAAGTGAATGCAATGAATTCAGCTGGAATTCGAACTCGGCTCCCCGATTTCTCGTTCCGAGCCGATATCTAAAACATTTGCAAAATTAATTAAATATGGCTGCCATTTTCTGGTATGAGTCATAGTTTATTATATTTTTAATGATTTAAAAACAAAAATCTTAATTACATGCGACAATAAAATTACCTTGATAAATAAAACTCTTGGAGTATTCATCCAGAAAATCTTATGAATGTAATTACAAGATAAATTAAATATGGACGTCTATTTTTGATGGAATGGGTCTTGTGGAATGAGTATTGTAATTAAGATTTCTGCTTTTTAAATCATTAAAAATATATTAAGCGCTGACTCATAACATAAAATTGATGGCCATATTTAATTTTCTTTTCGGTCCATGCTATCCTTAACATCCTTCTGTAAAACCACATTTCTGTTGCTTCAATTCTTTCCTTCGCCTTTTAGGGGATTGTCCAAAATTCGATGCCGTATCGAAAGACAGATATCACATAACAGTACAGTACTCTTTTCTTTGTTTCCAACGAAATCTTCCTGTATCTCAATACTTTGCTTAGCTTTTGAAATTTGTCCTTGGCTATATCAATTAGTCAGTTAAGTGCCATACGTGATACACGCTTGGGCGATCATGTCTCGAAAGGGACATGACTAACTGGGCAGAAGATTTTTCCGCAGTAGCATGTCATTACTTTTTGCGTTAGACTGGTTACCAACCTAGGCTATAGAACCTAATCTGTCCTGTTATTTAACCCATAGCTGAAGAGAAGAGACAGACCTTTCCCTGGGGTATTTGAGTGTAAGTGAATGCAACGAATTTTGCTAAAATTGAACTCAGCTCTCCGATTTGTAGTTCCGAGCCGATATCCACTGCACACATCTAATCAGTCAGTTAAGTGCCATACGTGATACACGTTTGAGCGATCATGTCTCGAAAGAGACATGTCTGACTTGATGAAAAGTTTTTCTGCAGTAGGTTGCCATTACTTTCTGCAGTAGACTAGTTACCAACAAAGCCGATAGAACCCAATCTGCCCTGTTATTTAACCCATAATTGGAGGGAAGATACGGATTAATAGCTTTCCCAAGGTTATCTGCACGTAAGTGAATGCAACGAATTCAACTGGAATTCAAACTCGGCTCTCAGGTTTCTTATCCAATCAGTTACGTGCCATACGTGATACAGGCTTGGGTGATGATATCTTGAAAGAGACATGACTGACTGGGCAGAAGAGTATCCCGCAGTAGGTTGCCATTGCTTTCTGCGGTTGGTTGCCGACCAAGGCTATAGAACCCAATCTGTCCTGTTATTTAACCCATAACTGGAGGGAAGAGACGGATTAATACCTTTCTTAAGCGTATTTACGCGAAAGTGAATGCAATGAATTCAACTGGAATTCGAACTCGGCACCCCGATTTGTCGTTCAGAAGAAGAAGAAGAAGAAGAAGAAGAAGAAGATATCCATTGCACCACAAAGCACATCCAATACTTTTTCTTAAATCGCACTCTTAACTGCTGAAATATATTGGAGAAGTTATTATTATTATTATTATTATTATTATTATTATTATTATTATTATTATCAAAATAATTACTGCAGGGCTTGGATTATAATTTCTTATTTCTTCGCCACTTTCAGCCATGGACTTGCTTAGTGTCGCTAAGTACATTCAACACCCTCTACTTAACAAGCTATTTTTATTTCTAAGGAGCGTCTCAATCAAGTGCCCAATTGCGAAATGATCAAAGCGGTCACTCTCTGACCTGGTAACCTAGACACGAACTTTCCAACCTGATGACCTGATCCAAGTCGAAAAAGTGCAGATCACGATCTAATTCCATAGCATGGTGAACTTCATTCGACCCGAGCCACTACAATTTGGTAACCCCCGACGCGAATCACATTTGAAAAATAAATAAATAACTCCGTAAAATCCCCAAACTCCGTAAGCTGATGCAGTACACAATCAACGCCACGATTATTAGGCTGCAATCAGTACCTTTGTTAGAGGCTTTTGAAAACGTTTCCGAATATTTCCTCACATCATCACAATATTTCCTTCTCTTATGTCCTTCTCTTAATCATAAGGTGATATCTTTGCAGACAAAACTCAGTGGATAAACCCCAACCATTTATACTAAAATAAGTGCCTCCACTTAAATCTCTCTAAAAAAAAACAACAGCATACCTAAATTTAAATTTAAATTTTAAAAATAAATAAGTTATCTTCAAGCTTTAAAATTAGCATTAATTGAAAGCCAAGAGATTAAATTTTAATTCCAGAAAGAAAAATGTATACTGGTGTATTTTAAACCGAAATTATATTGATTTTAATCTAATTATTTTCTGATTTTAAAAGAAAATTAAATTTCTCATCATTATTGATTGATCGACACATTCCGTCAAGAGTACGTAAACAGTAGCGAAATTTATGTTTAAAAATCTTGCAAAAATAAAATATACCTCGCTGACGGGTGATACTTTTTTGGTACGCCGGTACGCCGGTACGCCAAATTTCAGTCCGCCATTTTGGTACGCGAAAATATGTTAGGTATCATGTGATGTATTCAAATTTTTTTTTTCTACAGGAAAAAAATAAATAAAATTTATTTTTACAAGTATGTTTGTACAATATACATTTATCTAGCGAATAGACATTAAATTAGATACAAAAACTATAATTATTTTTAAATTCCATCTTAATATGTCCATATTCCAGTATAATAAAAATGAAATCTCGTTCTGGCGTACCGAAAAAATATTTTTTCTAAAGAATAAAAATGAATAAAAATTATTTTTATAAGAACCTTTTATCTAGCGAATAAACATAAAATTACATATGAAAAACTACTATAATTATTTTTAACATAAAAATGCGGCTTCGATGAACTTAGCTCCCTCGCACCCCCTGTATATGGATTAGCAACTAGGTCCCACCCATTTACAATAAAATGTAAACGCAATTTCTACTCCATCAGCTTTTTTTCTCACACTTCCAGCCCGTGGAATTCCCTTCCGTTTACTTGCTTACCCGACAGATACAATCTCCAAGAATTTAAATGTAACGTAAATAGTCATTTATCTCACTAACTTGCATCCCCTCCCCCCTCTCTCTCTCTCTCTCTCTCTCTCACACATGCTCCTTTCTCTGTTCATTCCACTCTCATCAGTATTTTCATCATTATCTTACCCACTTCCTGACACCCCTCAACCTATCACTCTTCCTCATAACTTTCCTCCTATGTAACCCCCTGCACACCAGTGGCAGTAAACTGCCTTGCTTGGGGTGATATGATGATAAAAACAAACATTTTCTAGCTAAATAATGCTGCTAAGTATTACATCACAACGAGGTGCCCAAAATAGGTAAGATGGATTGTGGAAAGACAAATTGTGTAGCACGACACAGTGGACCAACATTCACTCTCAAATGTTGACAATTACTCCAGGATATTACTCGTCATCAAATACGCTTTTGGAAATCTACAATATACTCATTCCATTCAGTATAGTCATTCCACTGCATGTCAGCAGAA
Organism: Ascarosepion bandense; assembly: GCA_037127315.1. NCBI lineage: Eukaryota > Metazoa > Mollusca > Cephalopoda > Sepiida > Sepiidae > Ascarosepion > Ascarosepion bandense. Next base: position 2,245,253 of record JBBBDQ010000558.1, read on the forward strand.
AACGTTAGCACAAGAGGGCGTAACGAGTCACTTCTCTGTGGGGGTTAGCATCAGCCATGCCGATGAAAGGCAGAGGAGAGTCTCACAGATAATAAATAGAGAGCAGCTTAGTAATGACAAATTGTCATCATTTATTTGTAGAGGTAAAAAGAAATGGAATATATTTAAAGATATATTTTCATCTATTTTTATAGAACTAATGCGTTACTCCCATGGGTGTTTTATTAACCCCACTTCCAAATAAACAAATAAATAAAACAAATAAAATAAAATAAATTACATACTTGTAATTCCTGGCTGGCAACTTATTAGTTTTTCTCTAAACTGACTCAGTGAGGGTGTGTAGCACGGGGTGTGGCACAGTTGATACTCAGTAGTCGCGGGAGGCAGACACCAGGGAACTATTCATTATGGGAAACCCGAGGCAAATAACGCAGATTAAGAAAATAAAGAAAATAAATTAGTATGTGTACATAAAACTGAAAAGGAGAGTAAAACACATTAAAAGGGTTAGCAATAATGTGTGTGTGTGTGTGTGTGTGTGTGTGTGTGTGTGTGTGTGTCTGCGCGCGCGCATGCGCCTGTATGCGCTCATGCGGCATATACACCACTTGGTTGGGTGATTGAGTCACCCTAGAACAGTGGTTCCCAAACTTTTTCTGTCATTTCCCCCTACACCCAGTTCAACCATCCAGATTTCCCCCTTTAAGCAATTAAAACACACTGAGACTATTTACTAATTTATTTTTCAAATGTACAAATATACTGATATACTTATATTTACAGAGTAAAAAGTGGATAGAGAGGAGTTAGTAACAACTAAGCAAAGCCATAGAGAGCGGTTAGTAGCAAATAAAAGGTCTTTTGTTTGCAAAAGGCGCTCTCTCTCTCTCTCTCTATATATATATATATATATATATATATATATAACTATCTCTCAGATATGAGAAAATCCATCTGAGATTTTTTTATTTCGTAGGTAGTGTAATTATTTCCTCCCTGGTAGTTTCAAATTTCCCCACAGGGAGAAATTTTCCCCAGTTTGGGAATCGCTGCCCTAGAATGATAAGAGTAAAGTGAGAGTGGGGTGGGGGACAAAGAGAGATTTTCTATTCCTTAAAACAGCTACACGTAACAGGCACCTTAGCAGATCATGAGCAGGTAAACCCAACAATTTTTCTAAGCATCTCTTGGCTCTACCCTCAGGTATGAGTAGCTGCGTTTTTTTTTTTTGTTTTTTGTTTTTTTCGTTTCGAAATCAAGCCCTATACAGAAATGCGGGCATAAAACAGATCTATTTTTCGAAAAAGACATAACGGAACAAAATGGACAAGTTAATTTTGTGTTAGCGTGGCGATTATCTAAGCGCAGCTTAGATGTGGCACAAGGCCGAAAGCATGGGACACCCAGTGAGGATCGAACTCACTACCGATGATTCTAGCGAGACAAGCTTGTTAGTCATTACACCACATCTAGCTACCTACTGCGTGCTACCGTGTGCTGTGTGTGTGTGTGTGTGTGTGTGTGTGTGTGTGTGTGTGTGTGTTACGGTCAGTTGGTTAAGTACCATACGTGATACACGCTTGGGCGATCATGTCTCGAAAGAGACATGACTGACTTGGCAGAAGATTATCCTGCTGTAGGTTGCTATTGCTTTCTGTGGTAGACTGCTTGCCGACCAAGGCTATAGAACCCAATCTGTCCTGTTATTTAACCCATAACTGGAGGGAAGGGACGGATTAATACCTTTTCCTAGAGTATTTGAGTGTAAGTGAATGTAATGAATTCAACAGGAATTCGAAGTCGTTCCGAGCCGATATCCACTGCACCACAACACACATCCGCAAGATGTATAACTGAATTCAAATCCTCTGATAACATTTTATAGACCGGCGGGTGGCTATGATCGAGTTCATTATAGCGCTCCTTACAATACAACTTTGATCGGGATTCAATTTATCTTCGAATTCACCCGCCATTGCATCCGAATAAATATTCCTTCACAACCTATGCGATGACTCCAGGTGATGCCAGAATACACGTTGCACACACACACAAGACCATCAAAGAAGCCATATGCATTAGCAGGTTGACCAGAGTGATAAACACATAGCTGCCGTGCTTCAGTGAAGGTCAGTGACCGTCACCCATGTGTAAACACTTGGTCGACCTAGCTGCACGCACAGAAAATCCGTATGACGGAAAAATATATAATACACCCACCGAAGAGCGGAATGCCATCTGGCAGGTGAATTAAATATCCCTTCATAATATTAACTTGGTGGAAATGTTTATAGCAGTTTTTGACAAAGTATTTCCTTCATATAAACTCACTAGCAGTATAGCCCAGCGTTGCTCGGGTGTAATGAAAGCTTTAAAACTAATCCATGGTCCTGAAGCTCAAACTCTTTGGACGTTGGCACGAAAGACTAAAAAGCAATAGTTGTTTCCAGTTAAAGCGAAACCGTAGACGGAAAGAAAAAATGAATGGATATAAGACAAATTTTGATTTCCTGGTATCGATATCAAATAAGTTTTTTTCGTCGTAAACTGAATTTTGAAGGCTAAATAAGTCCTCTGAGTAAATAGTACCATTGCTGAGACTAAGAAGTACAATTATATCTACTTAGAGCCAAACCCGAAGCAAAAACTAAAATAAAACGGCTGAAAAAATTACAGACATACAGGCAAATAAACAGACACACACACAAACATCTTGTCTTTTATATATATATATTATCGATTTTTCTGCTCTATTGTAAGAACTGCAACCTTGAAATTTCTGAATATCGTTTCTTATGTCTTTGTTTATGAATGTATCAAATTTGATTAAAATCGGCCCACTTCTTCTATAATCGAACAAATCGGGTTATAAAAGGAGTGGTCCGATTTTAATCAAATTTGATACACTCATAGACAAAGACATAAGAAACGATATTCAGAAGTTTCAAGGTTGCAGTTCTTACAATAGTGCAGAAAATCGATAATATATATATATATAAAAGGCAAGATGTTTGTGTGTGTGTCTGTTTATCTGCCTGCATGTCTGTATTTTTTTCCAGCCATTTTATTTTAGTTTTTGCTTCCGGTTTGGCTCTAAGTAGATATAATTGTACTTCTTAGCTTAAGCCATGATACCATTTACTCAGAGGACTTATTTAGCCTTTAAAATTCAGTTTACGACGAAAAAAAACTTATTTGATATCGATACCAGGAAATCAAAATTTGACTTACATCCATTCATTTTTCTTTCAGTCTACGGTTTCGCTTTAACTGGAAACAACTATTGCTTTTTAGTCTTTCGTGCCAACGTCCAAAGAGTCCGAACTCCAGGACTATGGATTAGTTTTAAAGTTTTCATTACACCCGAGCAACGCCGGGCTATACTGCTAGTCAGTTTATAGTCGAATTTTAATGAAACTTTCAGGACTTCTTCACAAATAAATTAAATTATATGAGAACGGTTACTTTCTCAGAAAATCTTTGTAATAATATTTTTCCTTTATTTCCCCACCACTTATTTAATTTTATGAAATAAAATGCTTGTATCAGTTATAAGGAGAAGTCCTTGGAGAATTTAAATCAGCAGTTATTTTGTCAAAAAGAACCCCCATTTCCTACTGACTAGTCAGTCAGTTAAGTGCCATACGTGATACACGCTTAGGCGATCATGTCTCGAAAGAGACATGACTGACTGGGTAGAAGATTATCCCGCAGTAGGTTGCCATTGATTTCTGCGGTAGACTGGTTGCCAGCCAGAGCTATAGAACACAATCTGTCCTGTTATTTAACCCATAACTGGAAGTAATAGACGGATTAATACCTTTCTGAAGGGTATTTGCGCGTAAGTGAATGCAATGAATTCGGCTGGAATTCGAACTCGGCTCCCTGATTTCTCGTTCCGATCCGATATCCAATGCACCACAATGCACATCCTCTAGACTGACTAGATTGTAACTTTAAAAAATGCTATAAAGCGAGGGCATTATTTAATTAGAAAAAATCTTTCTTTTTTATTTGTTTTGTTCTCTGTTAATTTGTAGCAGTTAGGTGATATTGTTATTAAGTAAAAACTATATTTACTAATCATAAGTGGCGTCAGGCTGGCCTCTATCTCTCTGGGTACACTTCTCTTCTGGGTGGCTGATTCACACCAGATGTTTATTTCCTAGCCCCTCTGTTGAAATTTCGGCAACGACCCAGTTTTCTTTATCGACAGAATTTTTTTTTCTATTTGACATCTTCCAGGATTCAATAATGTATTTTTTCTTATCTATGGGAAGTGGGGAAGGACAGGCAATATTGGTTTCACTCAATAATTTGTATGAGTTAAATGTTTAAAGAGAAAATGTAAGTAGTTAAATGTTACACAGAAATTCAGAGCTTAGAGTTGATAGTAGCAGTACGCGTGTATGTCAAAAGATTAATCAGGCTCCTAATAAAGTGTTGTGGAGTTATTATCGCAGTGGAGGCTAGAATTTGTGCTAAAGTCGGTCCTAATAGGTTTGACATCCAAAACGTTAGGAACTTGATATAATATGTATTACGCAGGGTAATCTTGCCAGGTTGCTGACTACTTTCGTATTCGACTAACTGTCGACTATTATTGTCCAACATCGAACGACGTTCCTTACTACTCCTACTTAAATTAGGTGGGAGAGTCTATTCACTATAGAATATGTGTGCTTCACCATAACATAAAGTCTGTGTTCTTTTCCTTTTTTTTTTTTTTTTTTTTTGCCAACAAG
>JBBBDQ010000558.1:2252500-2277500 GCA_037127315.1 Ascarosepion bandense
TGGTAAATCCTTTTCTTTTGTTACAACTTCAAACACGTAATACAAATACCGAAAGCAGACAGAAATTAGCGAAAACAATTTTTCAAAAGCCGTTAAAATTTTCTTATTTGAAAAGATTCGGCAAAGGATTGAGTAGCGACCTACTTTGTCAGAAAATATAAAAACGAACATAATTGATGATTGCATATTTTGATTTCTTGCAGTTAATAGTTAGTCCTTTTATCTTGCTTTCCTTAACTACTTTGTGTGTTTTTTTCAGTTGCCTTCTGATTCCACCATCGACACTGTCATCTGCGTGTCTTACTTTCCTAAGATTACGTCGACTAATAATAAATTCTGTCAGGACTTATAATTTTCTTAGGATCGCTTAGCTGTGATGGTTAAAGAGCAAACTCTTGAAGAAACCCAGAGTCTTTAGTATCTAGATACGTGGAATTTCTACAACTCCGCCTCGTTTTGATGAAGCGGTGCGTGTTACACGGCTTTTTTAATCTTTTTTTTTTTTTTTTTTTTTACTGAAATCCATCTCGGCGAAATTAAAAACGCGAACACGCGTGACATAGCTAATTTGCTCGCGTTAGAAAATGACTTTTGCATGCAAATCACTTCACTTACATATGCAAATCACTTTACCCAATTAAAACGCTAACATCAAGCGAGTTAGTAAAATTATATCGATCCGGTTCCCTACGTTTTCGGAATTTAACGACATGACCGTGGGCAATGGGGGTTTTCATTCTTCCATGCGAAGTGTCCATTTAGAATGCGGGCGATCTCCGTTACTCCCTGTCCATTTTCAGCTTTTAGTAACATTTTTATTTTTACCACCTCCCGTTCCGCTATCGATTCACAGAAGCTCGTTAGGAAGATGGCTGCTACCTCCCTATGTCCATTTTTCTCTCGATATCTCCTGTGAATGCAAAATTCTCTTTCCTCATTATGCATCCTAGAAATATTTTGACAGAAAAAACTAAAATTTTTAAATTTCCAGACCAAAATATACCCCTAAACAAATAAAAAGAGATCATAAGTATGTGTCGCCAGAGAAATAAGGATAACTTACAATAATTATCCTATTCCCCCAATTAGTCCGAATAAAAATTTAAAAAAAATAAAGTTTGGCCAAGCAGTCACCTGTCACTACTAACCCAAGGGCCAGGTCACATACCTCTCACTGCCAAGGAGAAATTAGTACTAAATTCCTTCCCCCAATTCAACCCAATGAAAATCAATCCAACCTCTTTCTTTACCTAAGCTAACCTCTGGACTTATAATTTTTCCTCATTCTCTGTTTATGAGGGGTCGAAGAATGCATGTCTTAAAAATAAAATGACATGTTGAAAATGGCTATTTCCCCACTAAGTTTTATTTGAATTTACAGATAAACAAAGAAATATATATAGTCATCCGCAGACATATCTGCTTCGCTGTATCACAGCTCATCAATACGGTTAGACTCCGATTGCTTTTTAACCCAGGATTGAAACCCGACAGAATTGGCGTCAGTCGGCGATTCTACCTCTGGGCTATAGGCGCTCGGTTGGAGAAGGCAGACTTTTTAGCGTGAATATTGTCATTATATTCGCCCAAATCGGATATATATATATCCGATTTTCTGTAAGACTTTTTCGTTTGTGTACTAACTCTCCTAATAGTATTCTCAGTATCCTTCGGTAGAACCACATATCTGTTGCCTACAGTTTACTTCTTTTCTTCTGTGAGGAAATTGTAGAGTTTTTACTGCCATATTGAACGACTGATATTGCGGATGGACAATAAAATAAGTTGATTTTTTTTTTTTAATCATCTCACCCCAAGCAAGGCATTCCACTGCCACTATTGCGCATGGGGCTACATAGGGGAAGGTAAAGAGAAGGAGTGGTTAGACATAGGGAATGTCAGGAGGAAGGTGACAGATGAGTAAGGATACCGAGGATGAGGGTTGGGCAGATGGGAAGAGTGTTTGATAGAATGGGAGCAGGTTAGTGTGTTAGGAGGTGTCTATTGATCTTACATTTGAACTCCTGGAAGTTGTAGCCGTCGGGGAAGCAATCGTTTGGAAGAGAATTCCACAGTCGGGAAGTGCGAGGAAAGAAACTGTTGGAGTAGAAGTTACGGCTGCATTTTATCGGTTTCATTGTAAAAGGGTGGGATCTAGTTGCTAATCTAGTATCTCGTTCAAATTCGTATTTAGGGAGCACTAGTGATCTAAGTTCATCGGAGCAGAAGCCGTGAAAGTATTTATAGAAGAGACACAGGGAAGTTTTCATATGTTTTATCTTTAATGCTAGTGTCATGCATTTTTTTGTAAGAATAATTTTCTTTGTTTATCAATGATGTAGTTCGGAAATTTATTGTTTTTTTTTTTTTTTTTTGTTTTTTTTTTAATCATATCACCCCAAGCAAGGCGATAACGCCACTGATGCGCAGGGGGCTACGTAAGGGTAAAAAGACTTGAAAAGGGAAAACCAGAAACCGTATCCTAAACAGGAAACAAGGGATGAGCCTCTTCACCTGTTCAATAGATGTGGGTGGAGTGTGAACCGGGCGATAGTTTAGTCTATCTACTCCAATTGGAAAAAAAATAAAAGAGTGAAAAGACTTGAAAAGGGAAAACTGGAAACCGCATTCTAAACAGGAAACAAGGGATGAGCCTCTTCACCTGTTCAATATATGTGGGTGGAGTGTGAACCGGGCGATAGTTTAGTCTATCTATTGTTAACTAGTGTTTGTTTTCTATGTTTTCGTTCGCTCAAAAATATTCTTTGGGAGGAAGAATTTTGATGCGTTCTATTTAAGAAGTTCATTATTACTGCTATTTTATGTAAGAGTTCTTACTGGTGTTTGTTTTTATACAGATAAGTGATAAATTCCTTGTTTTTAGCTCTGTATTGATGTCAAGAAATATGATTTTGTTATTGTTCATGAGTTCATACGTGAATTTCAGCGAGTAGTTCAATAGTCCTTGGAGCCGAACTTGCGGTCAGCTATACGCTGTCGCATTCTCTCAGCAAACAACCGTTTGGCGTCATTTAGGGTTCTCTTGCACTCATTACGAGCAGATGTGAACAGGCGCCTATTGTGATTAGATGACTGTCTCCGGAATAGACGGAAGTAATGGTTCTTATGGCGGCTGAGCAGTCCGGAGAGAACCACGGAGAGGAATGAGGTTTTAAGCAATACTTCCTGGTGGGTATGAAGGCATCAATGCCAGCTTTCACCCATGACGAGACCTCAGAGGCACAGTCATCAACTGATAGGTCGAACACTTTTCTCCAAGGGACGTCACAGAGGAAATCGCGATAGGCATCCCAGTCAGCTTTTTGGTAGAGATAGGAGGTCCTATAGGTAGGGGGCTCCTGGGGGGAGTGAGTGTGGAAAGAAATACTGAGAGAGACAACAGCGTGGTCGGAGTTGCCGAGAGGGCAAAGCTGCGAGACTTGACAGGCGTCAGGCGCAGAGGTGAAACATATATCTAGTAGTGAGGAATGACCCGAGGGAGTGCTTGGGAAGCGAGTGGGAAAGTCCACCACTTGCGTAAGGGATTGGGAAATAGCGAAGTTCATGGCGTGAATGCCCGCTGGATCAATAACGGCGTTTTCAAGCCACTCAGAGTGATGGGCATTGAGGTCTCCAAATACAAATATGTGGGCGAATGGGTGATAGGAAATAGCCTTATCTATGTCGTCAACAATGCTATCTAATAGGGAGCAGTCAGGAGAGGAGGGAGAACGGTAAAGAAAGAATAGGTAACTAACCGAACTGAGGAGAGACAGGCGGAGACATATGTATTGGTGGTCAGTAGATTCGAGTGAAGTCACCCTAGCTATGGGAAGGTGTTCGCTGACGTAGACACCCAGCCCATGTGGACAGTGGAATCCTTCCTTAATAGGGGAAGATAACCAGGGATGGAGAGGTCAGAGGAGGGAATAGCTGAGTTGAGGTTAGTTTCGCAGAGCGCAAGAATGTCAGGGGACTTTTCATGCAGGAACACTTCTACACTAGGAAAGTTAGTACGAATGCCCCGGATATTAGTGAAAGAAAGGTTAATGGGTTTAGGTGGTTTGAATTTAACTGGTTTAGGGTCGTTTCTGATTTGTTTCGTCATGTTTTTGTTTATAGAAAGGGACCTAGGGTAGAGGATACAGGCGATCATTATCTACGATCTGTACTGGGAGGGAAACTGGCTAGGGCAGCAACAAGGTGTGGCCTCGGGGTTGCCCACCGAAAGCGATTGCAGGGACACCTATCCATGTGCGACATGGCACTACAAGAAGCCCGATATTATACAACTGTTGATCAGAGCAGCCGCTCTTGACGCTACGCAAGAGTTAGGGCTCCTAACTACCAGTCGGAAGCAGCAACCAGGAAACTGCCAACCCGGTACCCTCACAGTGATGAGCCGTTGCCACCAACCGGCCAGATCGCAGGAAAATCACGGAAGCACCAATACCAAGGTCTGAAGAGAGAGAAGAGAAAGCCGGAAACCACATCCTAAACCGAAAACTAGGGGCAACTGCCTTGCTCGGGGTGAAATGATTAAAAAAAAAAGTTATTTTCAAAATTTAATTTTAGATTTGTAATTTCGGCCATATTTTTTATTAAAACAATTTTTTTTACATTCCTTATCATCAGCAAAAAGGAAACATGCAAGAATACTGGAAAAATTCAACCAAAAATTAATAAAATCTTCTTAATCGTTCATTTTTAAAGAAACCTGTTTAAATGAAAGAATGCTTCCCAAATATACATTAATATATATATATATATATATATATATATATAGTCATCCGCAGACAGATCTGTTTCGTTGTATCACAGCTCATCAGTAGCTTTTAATCTAGGATTGAAACCCGACCACATTGGCGTCAGTCGGCGATTCTACCTCTGGGCTATGGGCGCTCGGTACAAGAAGGCAGACTTTTTAGCGTGTATATTGTCATTATACCCGCCCAATAGCCAGAGTGCTCTAATCCATTACTGAATGAGCGATGCGTACATGCCAGAGTAGCTACTGTTTTTCAAAGTCTACCATTCTTCCAGAGTGCTCAATCAGGGTGTGAGAGCTTATGATATATATATATATATATAATCGTACGTCTAAATATAAGAGACAATGAATGTCTATTATGTTTAATCATGAGCCGTTCTAAACATCGTATTTTAGCTTTAATTTCTGGTGGAAATAAAGACAAAAATTGTCCAACATTTGGATATTGTTTTATTACGCTGGTTCTGAGCTTTCGACTCACATGAGCTATCATCAGAATGGTTTAGGGAACGTTAACATAAATACATCCACCATCAAAGATGATATTTTTGTATTGACATAAAACATTGCTATGCGACGATAACAGTCACCGAATTGCAGACGCAGGTTGTAAATTAGTAATACTATTCTATGACGTCACACCACGTGAGAGACCGACAGGTTAACAACAGAACCATATGTCTAAATGAATGTGACTAGATTGAAATGTAATTTTATTGAGTGTAGTTTGCTTTGATTTAATGTAGATGACCTCCAATATCTGGAGTTTCTTTTTACTGTGTGTATGTGTGAGTATTATTGTGTTATCGACTAAAATCTGTCTAATATTACATACATTGCTATGTTTTTTCTAAGAAATGTTGTTTAATTTAACTATGATCAGAAAGGTGGCAGGTAAGTCTACGGGAGAGCGTGTTTGTAGTAAAACCAATATATGTAGTGGGTTTATTATTAGTATCAGAGATACAATCTCTGAACAGGAATGTAAATTGACACACTACATTGGTTTTCTGAAGAGGATTTAGTTGTGGGGTTGTTAGAGACTATGGGGTCAATTGTTTAAAATCTTTATAATATATGATGAGCTTAATTTGTTTATTAATTGGGAGACATTGTCTCTTGTTTATTAATTGGGTTAACATTTCTACCTATTATGTTTTTGAGTGTTGTTTTCTCATAATTGTAAAATTATATATATATATATATATATATATATATATATATATATATATATATATATACACACACACACACATTACATATTAAAAAAATTTAATTTCTTAAATCGGATTGCCATTTCGATGGATTAATCTCATCAGCGAAATCAAAACATTATCGGAAAATAAATTTATTTATTTCTGTGTGTAAAAAACGGAAGTATGGGTAAGCAAAAAAAAAAAAATAGAAAAAGAGCCTTTTGAAGTTTTTAAAAATGTAATTAATATTGACTCTGTAAATAAATAAATTTAATTACATTGAGCCAAACAGTTTTAATGTTCAATATTAGTAGGGTTGTTTAGAATTTACATCCAAGCCGTTATTTTTGGGGGGGAGGGGAATTATACCAATATATATATATATATATATATATATATATATATATATGAAGCTGCGGTGGAATAATGGATAGCGGCCCAGATTGAGGAATCGGAGTTCGAATTCTAGACGAGTTCATTATATTCACTTAAGATATAAATCTATCTATTCCTCGGCTCCCAGCTATGGGTAAATAACAAGACAGTTTGAGTTTTATAGCCTTAAATTCAAAACCCGCGACGGTTGTTTGCAGACCTTGGTCATACGATGCACCAGTTCTCTGTATTCGGCTCTTCCAAAAAAGTGGGGTTGATTCTACACAAGCCTTCGCCACTATAATCAAGTGATATGTGTGGGCAGTGTAGCTTTTCATTTCTTAAACTTCTGGATGTCTCTCTTGTTAATGACTGTATATTTTGTCTTTTTGCAATTAACAGTTAGTCCTTTCTTCTCGCTTTACTTTGATACTTTGTCTTGGTATTTTCTGATTCCGCCATCGACACTGTCATCTGTGTGTCTTATTTTGGTAAGTTTATGTCGACTGATAATAAGTTCTTGTAAGACTTGTAATTCTCTTAGGATCGTCTAACTGCGATGGTTAATTACAAGAGCAGACTCTTGAAGAAACTCAGAGGCTTTTGTATCAACATACATTAAATTTCTACAACTCCGCCTCGTTTCAACGAAGCGGTTTTCGAACAATATTAGAGATTGAAACATAAACTGCTTCTTTGCTTGGACAAAATATATTTTTACAGTGATGTTGAACAACATAAGGTACACAGACGATACAGTGCTGATTGCAGACACGAAAAGAAAACTACAAGACCTCCTACAGAAGTTAGCTGAAGAGAGTGACAAAAAGGACTACAAAAACTTGCAAGAAAACAGAATGCTTGGTCATCAGCAAAAAGCGCAACCCAAAATGCCAAATAAAAGTGAGGGATACTAAAATCAAGCAGATATAAAAATTTAAATACCTGGGAAGTGTTTTAACAAAAGACGGAAAGTGCGACACAGAGATCCCAAGGCGAATTGGCATATTTAGTTCTACAGAAAGATGCTGGGGATTTTTTTTTAATCATTTCACCCCGAGCAAGGCGGAAACGCCACTGATGTGCAGGGGGCTACATAAATGTAAAAAGATTAATTAGAAAAGAGTGAGGAGTACAAACTAGTTAGAAAGGAACAATAGAAAGCTGAGAAAGCAGGTGCGATGACAGATACATAGGTGGAGAGAAAGGGAAGGTTATACGGGGGTGGGGAGAGAGCTAGAGTCCAGAGGTTAGTAGATGAGTATTGACTTTGCATTTAAATTTCTGGAGGTTGTAGCCATCAGGAAAGCAAGAATACGGGAGCGAGTTCCACAGGCAGGAAGTGCGAAAGAAGAAGCTGCAGGAGTAGAATTGTCGTCTGCATTTGGCTAACCTGACTGTGAATTGGTGGGACCCAGTTGCCAATCTGATTGCACGAGTAAACACCTGTTGAGGAGGCATCAGTGACTTAAGTTCGTCTGAGCAGAAGATCATGGACCGAGCATGCGAGCAATAATGAGGTTTTGGAAAGAATGGAAACGAAAAGGAAATTACTATTGAGCATCAAGAAGAGACAACTGAAGTTCCTAGGACATGCATTGAGGAAGGAGGGCTTAGAGAACCTGATACTAACAGGCCAGATAGAGGGAAAAAGAGACAGGGGAAAGCAGCGGATAACATATTTGAAGGACCTGATCAGGTGGATGACGGAACCAGGGTTGCGAGATGTTACAGGAGAAAGCGTGCTAAGAGACACCAGGGAAAGGGAGACGCGGAAGACCATGATCGTCTATCTCCTGAAAGGACACGGCACATAAAAGAAGAAGAAGAAGAAGAAGAAGAAGAAGAAGAAGAAGAAGAAGAAGAAGAAGAAATGGTTGAATCTAAACTTGAAATGGTTAAGAGTGATCGGGAGAGCATTCAATTTGGGGTCGGTTTCACAAAAGGCAGTGATCGTGGGAAGCTGCTCGAGTGGAATTTGTATCTCACCTAAGTAATATGAAGGAAATAAGGATGGTTTGCGTGTCATGACGGGTCTTGCCCGTGAAGGCTGTACCCTTTGTCTCGTTTTCAGAAATTACTTTGACGATAGTATGTTGTTATTCATGTAATTTTAATCGCTAGTATCAAAAATCAAAACACAGACGACCTTTTAGAAAAAAATTCTCTTCTGTTCATCCAATCAAAGCTGGTTTTGTCCCAAGAAAGCTTTAAGGTAAATAGATTTTAGTTGAATCAATCATTTTTCAAGACTCCAAGCAAAAGATTTAATCATTTAGATAAGGAGCCCCTATCATCAAAGTTATATGAAAATTGTTTGAAATTAAATTAGTGTGTCTGTTATAATTTTTTTTTTCGCATATTTTTCAGTATTGAAGTTAATATTTAATTTCTTTTTCCTCGCATCATTTTCTTGCTTTATATCTTATCTTCCTTAGAAGTCTTCGTCTTTCTCATCTTTCCGTCTTGTTTTTCATCGTTGACTTGCATTTTTCTTTTCTGTTATTTTCAACGGTTTTTCATCCATTTTTTCGTTTTATTTGACCTTTTTCAATTTTTTTGTCACTTTATCTTTTTAAAATTTTTCTTCGTTTGTTTCTTACGTTTTTATTTTGTAATTCTTCATGTTTCAATCTTTCATTTTTTCATGATTTCATTCGTTTTACGTTATTATTCATCATTTTCTTTATCACCTTCGGTTTCGACTTTTTAGGCGTTTTCATTATTATTTTTTCACCATTTTATATTTTTCTTCATTGTCTTTCCCTGATTCATCATAATTTCATGAGTCTTATTGTTACTCCTCTGTTTCATGTTTTTGTCTTTCCTATTAATCTTTCCATAGTTCTACTTTCCTTCATTATAAACCAAATTTTTTCTTTTTTAATTAATCTTTTCCCAGTTTTTTTTTCCTTCATTATTAATCAACTTTATTCTTTTTGTTATTAATCTTTTCCTAGTCCCTTTGTCCTTCATTATTAATGAACATTTTTCTTTTTTTATTAATCTTTTCCAAGTTCTTTTTTCCTTCATTATTAGTCAACTTTTTTCTTTTTCTTATTAATTTTTTCCTTAGTTCTTTTTTTCCTTCATTATTAATCAACTTTATTCTTTTCCTTATTAATATTTTCCTAGTTCTTTTTTCTTTCATTATTAATCAACTTTATTCTTTTTTTATTAATCTTCTCCTAGTTCTTTTTCCCTTCATTATTAATCAACTTTTCTCTTTTTTTATTAATCTTTCCCGAGTTCTTTTTTCCTTAATTATTAATCAACTTTTTTCTTTTTTATTAATTTTTCCTAGTTCTTTTTTCCTTCATTATTTATCAACCTTATTCTTTTTCTTATTAATCTTTTCCGAGTTCTTTTTTCTTTCATTATTAATCAACTTTTTTCTTTTTCTTATTACTCTTTCCTAGTTCTGTTTTCCTTCATTATTAATCAACTTTATTCTTTTCCTTATTAATCTTTTCCTAGTTCTTTTTTCCTTCATTATTACTCAAATTTTTTCTGTTTTTATTACTCTTTTCCTAGTTCTTTTTTCCTTCATTATTAATCAACATTATTCATCAACATTATTCTTTTTTTATTAATCTTTTCCTACTTTTTTTCCCTCATTATTCATCAACTTTTTTCATTTTCTTATTAGTGTTTTCCTAGTACTTTATTCCTTCATTATTGATCAACTTTATTCTTTTCCTTATTAATATTTTCCTAGTCCTTTTTTCTTGCATTATTAATCACCTTTTTTCTTTTTTATTAATCTTTTCCTAGTTATTTTTCCTTTATTATTAATCAACTTCATTCTTTTTCTCATTAATCTTTTCCTAGTTCATTTTGCTTCATTATTAATCAACTTTTTTCTTTTTTTATTAATCTTTTCCTAGTTCTTTTTTCATTCATTATTAATCAACATTTTTCTTTTTTATTAATTTTTCCCTAGTTCTTTTTCCTTCATTATTAATTAGCTTTATTATTTTTCTTATTAATCATTTCCTACTTCTTTTTTCATTCATTATTAATCAACATCTTTTTTTATTAATCTTTTCCTAGTACTTTTTTCCTTCATTATTAATCAACCTGATTCTTTTTCTTATAAAACTTTTCCTAGTTAATTTTTCCTTCATTATTAATCAAACTCATTCTTTTTCTTATTAATCTTTTCCTAGTTCTTTTATCTTACATTATTAAACAACTTTATTCTTTTCCTAATTAATCATTTCCTAGTTCTTATTTTCTTCATTATTAATCAACTTTATTCTTTTTCTTATTAATCATTTCCTAGTTCATTTTTCCTTCATTATTAATGAACTTTATTCTTTTCTTATTAATCATTTCATAATTCTTTTTTAATTCATTATTAATCAACTTTATTCTTTTTCTTATTAATGTTTTCCTAGATCTTTTTTCCTTCATTATTAATCAACTTTTTTTTTATTAATCTTTTCCTAGTTCTTTTTTCTTTCTTTATTAATCAATTTTATTCTTTTTCTTATTAATCTGTCCCTAGATCTTTTTTCCGTCATTATTAATCAATTTTTTTCTTTTTTATTGATCTTTTCCTACTTCTTTTTTCCTTCATTATTAATCAACTTTTTTCTTCTTTTTTTAAATCTTTTCCTAGGTCCTTTTTCCTTCATTATTAATCAACCTTATTCTTTTTCATATTAATCTTTTCCTAGTTCATTTTTTCTTTCATTAATAATCATCTTTATACATTTTCTCATTAATCATTTCCTGGTTCTTATTTCCTTCATTATTAATCAACTTTTTACTTTTTTTCTTAATCATTTCCTAGTTTTTTTCCCTTCATTATTAATCAAGTTATTCTTTTTTTATTAATCTTTTTCTAGTTCAATTTTTCCTGCATTATTAATCAACTTTTTCATTTTTATTAATCTTTTCTTAGTTCTTTTTTCCTTCATTATTCCTCAACTTTATACTTTTTCTTATTAATCTTTTTCTTATTTCATTTTTCCTTCATTATTAATAAAAAAATTTCTGTTTTTATTCATTTTTCCCCGGTTCTTTTTTCCTTCATTATTAATCAACTTTATTCTTTTCATAATTAATCTTGTTCTAGTTCTTTTTTCTTTCATTTTTAATCAAATTTTTACTTTTTTTATTAATTCTTTCCTAGTTTTTTTTTCCTTCATTATTAATCAACTTTATTATTTTTTTTATTAATCTTTTCCTATTTCTTTTTCCCTTCATTATTGATCAATTTGTTTTTTTTATTAATCTTTCCTAGCTCTTTATCCTTCATTATTAATCAGATTTTTTCTTTTTTTATTAATTTTTCCCTAGTTCTTTGTTCCTTCATTAATAATTAACTTTATTCTTTTTCTTATTAATCATTTCCTAGTTCATTTTTCCATCATTATTAATCAACTTTTTTCTTTTTCTTTAACTTTTCCTAGTTCTTTTTTCCTTCATTAATAATTAACTTTATTCTTTTTCTTATTAATCATTTCCTACTTCTTTTTTCCTTCATTATTAATAAAAATTTATTTTTTTTTATTAATCTTTTCCTAGTACTTTTTTCCTTCATTATTAATCAACCTTATTCTTTTTCTTATTAATCTTTTCCGAGTTCTTTTTTCTTTCATTATTAATCAACTTTTTCCGTTAAATTAATTATTTCCTAGTTCATTTTTCCTTCATTATTAATCAACTTTTTTCTTTTTTTATTAATCTTTTCCTAGTTCTTTTTTCCTTCATTATTAATCAACCTCATTCTTTTTCTTATTAATCTTTTCCTAGTTCTTTTTTTTCTTCATTATTAATCAACTTTATTCTTTTTCTTATTAATCTTTTCCTGGTTCTTTTTTCCCTCATTATAAGTCAACTTTTTTCTTTATATTAATCTTTTCCTAGTTCTTTTTTCCTTCATTATTAGTCAACTTTTTACTTTTTTTTCTTAATCATTTCCTAGTTTTTTTTCCTGCATTATTCATCCACTTTATTCTTTTCCTTATTAATCTTTTCCTTGTTCTTTTTTCCTTCATTATTAAGCAAATTTATTCTTTTCCTAATGAAGCTTTTCCTAGTTATATATTTCCTTCAATATTAATCAATATTTTCTTTTTTATTAATCTTTCCCTAGTTCTTATTCCTTCATTATTAATCAACTTTATTCTTTTCTTATTAATCTTTTTGTAGTTCTTTTTTCCTTCATTATTAATCAACTTTTTCCTTTTTTTTAATCTTTTCCTGGTACTTTTTTCCTTCTTCTTTTTCTTATTAAACTTTTCCTTAGTTCTAATCAACTTTTTTTCTTTTTTTATTAATCTTTTCCTAGTTTTTTTTCCTTCATTATTAATCAACGTTATTCTTTTTTTATTAGTCTTTCCCTAGTTCTTTTTTCCTGCATTTTTAATCAACTTTTTTTCATTTTTACTAATCTTTTCCTAGATCTTTTTTCCTTCATTATTAATCAACTTTTTTCTTTTTCTTATTAATTTTTTCCTTAGTTCTTTTTTCCTTCATCCTTAATCAACTTTTTTCTTTTTCTTATTAATCTTTTCCTGGTACATTTTTCCTTCATTATTAATCAACTTTTTTCTTTTTTTATTAATCTTTTCCTAGTACTTCTTTCCTTCATTATTAATCAACTTTTTTCTTTTTTTTATTAATCTTTTCCTAGTTCTTTTTTCCTTCATTATTAATCAACTTTATTCTTTATCTTATTAATCTTTTCCTAGTTCTTTTTTCTCTCAATATTAATCAACTTTTTAATTTTTTTACTACTCTTTTCCTAGTTTTTTTCCTTCATTATTAATCAACTTTATTCTTTTTGTTATTAATCTTTTCCTAGTCCCTTTGTCCTTCATTATTAATGAACATTTTTCTTTTTTTATTAATCTTTTCCAAGTTCTTTTTTCCTTCATTATTAGTCAACTTTTTTCTTTTTCTTATTAATTTTTTCCTTAGTTCTTTTTTCCTTCATTATTAATCAACTTTATTCTTTTCCTTATTAATATTTTCCTAGTTCTTTTTTCTTTCATTATTAATCAACTTTATTCTTTTTTTATTAATCTTCTCCTAGTTCTTTTTCCCTTCATTATTAATCAACTTTTCTCTTTTTTTATTAATCTTTCCCGAGTTCTTTTTTCCTTAATTATTAATCAACTTTTTTCTTTTTTATTAATTTTTCCTAGTTCTTTTTTCCTTCATTATTTATCAACCTTATTCTTTTTCTTATTAATCTTTTCCTAGTTCTTTTTTCTTTCATTATTAATCAACTTTTTTCTTTTTCTTATTACTCTTTCCTAGTTCTGTTTTCCTTCATTATTAATCAACTTTATTCTTTTCCTTATTAATCTTTTCCTAGTTCTTTTTTTCCTTCATTATTACTCAAATTTTTTCTGTTTTTATTACTCTTTTCCTTGTTCTTTTTTCTTTCATTATTAATCAAATTTTTTCTTTTTTTATTTATCTTTTCCTAGTACTTTTTACCTTCATTATTAATCAACTTTTTTCTTTTTCTTATTAATTTTTCCTTAGTTCTTTTTTTCCTTCATTATTAATCAACTTTTTTCGTTATATTAATCTTTTCCTAGTTCTTTTTTAATTCATTATTAATCAACCTTATTATTTTTTTATTAATCTTTCCCTAGTTCTTTTTCCTTCATTATTAATCAAATTCTTTCTTTTTTTATTAATCTTTCCCTAGTTCTTTTTCCTTCATTATTAATCAAATTCTTTCTTTTTTTTATTAATCTTTCCCTAGTTCTTTTTTACTTAATTATTAATCAACTTTTTTCTTTTTTCATTAATCTTTTTATAGTTCTTTTGTTCCTTCATTATTTATGAATATTTTTCTTTTTCTTATTAATCTTTTTATAGTTCTTTTTTCCTTCATTATTAATCAACTTTTTTCTTTTTCTTCTTATTCTCCATCTTTTGTGCCAAGTTTCACTTTTCTTGCTTTTTCTTTTCATCATTTTACATCTTTTTAAAAATTTCTCCATCGTTTTAAAATGTTTCTACAACTTTTTTTTGCTTTTTTTTCCTTTTTGTACTTTTTTCTTTGTTTTTTTTTTTCATATTTTTTCTTTTTCTTTTGTTTCTAATTCTTCATTTTCATGTTCTTCATCATTTTTCTTCTTTTTTTTTTCATCTTTTTCGTTTTCTTTTTTTCTTTTTTCAGTTTACTTCATTCCTTTTTGCACAAATGCTCTAGAGGAAAGACATGATTCCATTCATTTATTTCCCCCCTCATAAATGGATTAAATAGCAATGTAGTCTTTGGTGTAAGCAATTCTATGAGAAGGAAAACTCAGAATTCTATAATAATAGATGAGGCAATATGAAACCACTCCCCTATCTCTCCCAATAACTCATGACAATTCCCAGATAATAATAAAATGTTGTGGCAGGCCATAATCGTTAATTTATTGAAGGGATATGGTATTTTTTAAAAAATCTTTCATTTAGTATTTAATCTGACAATTCTCTTGCCATATTCAACACCTTCGTTCAGATTATGAAGCGGACAATAGTCGTAGTAGAGTGTTGGTAAGTCATGCACAGATATAGACGAGACGGGTTCATGGCTTCTGCAAGGTCATTTGAATGCAACAAAATAGCCCAGAAATTCTTCACTGATTCTAGCCCATTATTCGTTATGCCAGCATAAATTATTCAATCTTCGCTATGGTGATAAAGTGTCTAATCACCCTATGGACGTAAATTATTTAATCACCCTATAAGCGAAACGAATTCAATAGCTCTATCTGTATAAAGTGTTTAATGTCTCCTATGGAAGTAAAGCGCTTAATCACTCTATGAGCGAAAACTTTTCATTCACCCTATGGGCGTAAATATATTACACGTCTGGCTTTACCAAAAAAGGTTAAACTTTTTGTCAAAATGCTCATCATTTTCACTTTATTGGCCATTCCAACTATATGCTGTGATATTTTTTTATTTCCTGTCTCCCCTCTTTTCTGAAATCCTATGATTTCCTGTCTCCCCTATTTCTGAAATCTTATCATTTCCTGTCTACCCTCTTTTCTGAAATCCTATCATTTCCTGTCTCCCTTTTTTCTGAAATCCTATCATTTCCTGTCTCCCCTCTTTTCTGAAATCCTGTCATTTCCTGTCTCCCCTCTTTTCTGAAATCCTATCATTTCCTGTCTTCCCTTTTTCTGAAATCCTATCATTTCCTGCCTCCCCTCTTTTCTGAGGCCACATTATGCTGCAGTCTGCGCCAGTCTCCTTCCTACACATATTGCACTAGCAGTATAGCCCGGCGTTGCTCGGGTGTAATGAAAGCTTTAAAACAAATCCATGGTCTTGGAGCTCAGACTCTTTGGACGTTGGCACAAAAGACTAAAAAGCAATAGTTGTTTCCAGTTAAAGCGAAACCGTAGACTGAAAGGAAAAAGAAAGGATGTAAGTCAAATTTTTATTTCCTCGTATCGACATCAAATAAGTTTTTTCGTCGTAAACTGAATTTTGAATTCTAAATAAGTCCTCTGAGTAAATGGTATCATGGCTGAGACTAAGAACTACAATTATACCCACTTAGAGCCAAACCCGAAGCAAAAACTAAAATAAAAGGGCTGAAAAAATACAGACATACAAGCAGATAAACAGACACACACACAAACATCTTGCCTTATATATATATATATTATCGATTTTCTGCACTATTGTAAGAACTGCAACCTTGAAACTTCTGAATATCGTTTCTTATGTTTTTGTCTATGATCCTTCTATAACCCGATTTTTTCGATTATCGATTTTCGATATTTATCAGGGGTACCTCGAGACAAAACCTAGCTAAGAATACTCGCAGACGTTTATAGTACAACTGTGTAAATATTCAAGAAAACTGGTTCAGCCGTTTCAGAGTCTATAGGCATGGACACACACACACACACACACACACACACACACACACACGCACACACACACACACACACACAGATACACACACACAGACAAAGTTCCATTTATAAATAGATAAGCTATTTTCTCCCATCCATTCGCTCATATATTTATGTTCGGAGACTTTAATGTCCACCACACCAGATCTTACTGTTGTCCATATCGTGAAATATTCAATCACTCAATCCCTTACGCAAGTGATGGATTTTCCCACACGTTTCTCGTATAACCCTAATGCCATGTCATGCAGCTTTGCCCTCTTGACAACTCTGATCATGCTATGTTACTATCTCCTTCCACTTCCTGCAGGAACCTCCGACCAGCAGAATATCTTACTGCTACCAAAGAGCAGACTGGCAGTCGTTCCGTGATTTCATGTGTGACGTCCCTTGGAACAATTTTTTTTAGTCTTCGCGTTGAAGACTGTGGATCGGAGGTCTCCTCTTGGGTTAAAGCTGACATCAATGCTTTCATCCCAGCCAGGAAGTTACGACTTAAACTTTATTCGTACCCCTGGTTCTCCTCTGCTTGCTCGACTGCTATTCCCACGGGAATAACTACTTCTGGCTTTATCGGATCCACGCGTCTGACCATAATAGGCGCCCTTTTGCCTCTGTTCGATTATCAATACTGAAGTGGCCTCTTCTCCGATAAACAGTATGGTTTCCGCTTCACCACGTCTACTGCTGATATGCTAACGACCATCACTGAGTATATATACCAGGCTCTCGACAAGAACGACGAAGTTCAAACTGTTGCCCTAGATATCTTTAAAGCATTTAACAAAGTCTGGCATGCTGGCCTGCTATGCAAGCTACAGAGCTATGGTATAACTGGACGTTTGTTTGATCTAATCCAGTCGTTCCTTTCAAGGTTCAGAGGAGGGTCTGTAATGTGATAGATACCAACTTGGCAGACCACCTGCAGTCTCTCTCCCACAGGTGCGACATTGCTTCCCTGTGTCTCTTCCATAAATACTTTCACGGCTTCTGCTCCGATGAACTTAGATCACTGGTGCCCCCTAGATACGAATTTGCACGAGATACTAGATTAGCAACTAGATGTAAGGTTAATAGACACCTCCTAACACACTAACCTGCTCCCATTCTATCAAACACTCTTCCCATCTGCCCAACCCTCATCCTCGATATTCTTACTCATCTGTCACCTTCCTCCTGACATTCCCTATGTCTAACCACTTCTTCTCTTTACCTTCCCCTATGTAGCCTCATGCGCAATAGTGGCAGTGGAATGCCTTGCTTGGGGTGAAATGATTCAAATCGCGTAACGAAGTTAGTGTTGAATGGGCATGCTTCCAGATGTTATCATACGAACGTGTTGTGTCCCTGAAGGCTCTATTCTAGGTCCTAAGATCCCAAGTAGGTGTCTACGCTGACGACACTACTATTTACTCCCGTCTTGATAAGAAATCTGCCTCGCTGATGATCTTAAAAAAGACATCTAATCTGTAGTAGACTGTGGTAAGAAATGATTTGTAAATTTTAATGCTTCCAAAACAAAGCTGCTATCCCTTAACCACCATAGAGCAATGCTCCTACCCACCATCAGCATGGATCAGGCTAGTCTCCCTGAAAGCAAAACACTGCGCCTCCTCGGCCCAACTCTATCAACCGACCTCAAGTGGAATGACTTCATTGAATTCATAGCTAAATCTACTCCTAGGAAGGTTGGTTCACTGTGTAAGGCCAGGAAGTTTCTCTCGTCTGAATCCATCTTGCACATATATAAATCTACCATCCGCCCGTGCACTGAGTACTGCTGTCACATCTGGTCGGGTGCTCCTGCTATTCATCTCTGAGTTCTTGGGGAAAATCCAGAAGAGAATCTGCATTGTAATCTATCTCAACTTGGTAGCTGAAGCTTAGTTACTTTCTCACCATCGTAATGTGTAATTCCCACCGTCTCTTCTCTTTCACGGCTTCTACTCTGATGAGCTTAGCTTCATGGTGCCCCCTCTGCGTGAATTTACTTGCTCTACTGGACTAGCAACTAGGTTTTACAGTGAAACCAATAAAATGTAACCTCAACTTCTACTCCACCAGCTTCTTTTCTCGCACTTCCCGCCTGTGGAATGCCCTTCCGTATTCTTGCTAATCCTGACAGCTACAATCTCCAAGAATTTAAATGCAATGTCAATTGCCATCTCTTATTTCTCTGACTCGCATCTTTTCCCTGACAACCCTTGTATCATGTTCTTCTCCTTTTCCACCCTCTATGATGCAGCACTCTGCGCATCAGTGTCCTCATCCTTCTCTTATCCATCCCCTGACACCTCCCTTAACTTGTACCAACAAGTTATCAACACTCACCTCTTAAGTAACATCCTGACCACTCGTAGCAGTACTGCCTTGCTTGGGGTCAGTCAGTTAAGTGCCATGCGCGATACACGCTTTGGGCGATCATGTCTAGAAAGAGACATGACTGACTGGGCAGAAGATTATCCCGCAGTAGGTTGCCATTGCTTTCTGCGGTAGACTGGTTGCCGACCAAGGCTATAGAACCCAATCTATTTAACCCATAACTGGAGGGAAGAGACGGATTAATACCTTTCCCAAGGGTATTTGCGCGTAAGTGAATGCAAGGAATTCAACTGGAATTCGAACTCGGTTCCCCGATTTCTTGTTCCGAGCCGATATCCACTGCGCCACAACGCACAAATTTGATAATCTCGTAGCAGTACTGCCTTGCTTGGGGTGCAATGATTTAAAAAAAAATTTGATAATCTGAACGAATATGCGGCAATAATTTCACAAATGCTGGCAATGAGCGGCCAATTTCTACTTGTCACAGGGATTCGAATATGTCTTTTAATCTAGGCAACGCCAACTAGCCTTGTTCTTACGTTAAACGTAATCTATCTAAACTTATTTATAAGTGGAATTCTGTGTGTGTATGTGTGTGTGTGTCCGTTATCTATAGACTCCGAAACGGCTGAATCATTTTCTTGAAAATTTACACAGTAGTACTATAAGCGTCTGCGAGTGTTCTTAGCTAGGTTTTGTGTTGAGGTACCCCCGATAAATATCGAAAATCGATAATCGAAAAAATCGGGTTATAGAAGGAGTGGTCCGATTTTAATCAAATTTGATACACTCATAGACAAAGACATAAGAAACGATATTCACAAGTTTCAAGGTTGAAGTTCTTACAATAGTGCAGAAAATCGATAATATATATATATATATATATATATATATATATATATAAGGCAAGATGTTTGTGTATGTGTCTGTTTATCTGTCTGTATGTCCTTTATACAAATCCACAATTTTTATCCGATTCTCACCAAACTTCACACAAATATTCTTTAGGCTGAGTCTGAGCTCCAGGACCATGGATTAGTTTTAAAGCTTTCATTACACCCGAGCAATGCTGGGCTATACTGCTAGTTAATTGTATGTGACCTCATAAAAATAGAAATTGGTTAGTCTGAGATTCTAAAGAATGCAGCCGGACATTGGAGTTGGTGTAGCGAGACGGAATAAGGTAGTACCGAAAGTGAATCTTCCTTATCAAGATATTTTCTGATGTAAGAGTCAAATAATAATAATGATAGTAATAATAACAGTAAAATCACTGCACAAAATGTTTGTTGTTGTTCTGCAGTTACAAGAAGATATGTAAGATATTTGCGCTACATACCAATAAGCTTACGTACTTTTTTCTCCAATGTTTCATTACCGTCTCCCTCTAGCGATGTACATCAGCATTGTTTTAAAATATACACTGACGTGCCAAAATTATTGCGTACCGTACTTAGTTTTGTGTAGAAGCCTTTCTAGCCCGGCGTAGTGTGGAAATCTGATATGGAATCAATACAACGAGTGGTCAAAAGTCTTCTAGAAAAACGTTGAAGTATGCCGTCTTAATAACTGTCCATAGTTCCCTAATATTTTTAAGCACAGGATATTTATTACGAACCTAAATAAATCTATTTGGTATTTGTCTATACTTCTGAGATGAGGTAGTATTTATATTATTAACACTTTTCGGTCAGTTGTCCTCATCTTTATTGTCATATTTACGACGTTTCGGTCATTGTTTGCTCCAGCCCTTTTCAGATGAATTTTGAACTGAACCTTTTATTTCGATCATTCTCATTCCATGTGAATGATCACTTGGGAGTTTTGCAACGTGATTCTTACTATAGAGCAAAGGGCCAGCATCTGAAAAATCTTACCAATATTCACTTGTAACAACCATTCTGCAGTGTACTTCCTCTAGAATATTATCGTGTGCCCGCAATTTTCAAGATCAGTGTACAATTTCCTGCCATTAAACTTTCTCAGCTTGTGCAATTGTTTCCGCAGCTCATTCATTTTTGTCTACCTTTTGAGGCCTTGATGTTTTTTGTTTTTTTTTTATAATTTCAAGATTATTTTTTGTGGGGGGAAATCTAGCATGTGTCAAAAAAAAAAATTGGGCGGACCTGAAGGAGACTACCACCATCTTTAAATTTGTTGTTTTTCATTTTTTGTTACTTTTTTCAGCGCAGTCTTATCGGTTATTACATAAAGTTTCCGATTATAAAAAAAAATTGAAAAAATTTCAATATTTAAACAGTTTTGGGGGGGGGGGTGCTCAGTTTCTCATACAACGTTATAGTAAATCGATCTTCTATTTTGGAACGAATTGCGTTGGGACCACTTTCTTTTGCTTTTTGGGGGACGAATTGTTGCTCTTGTTTTTGTCTTTTTCAAGTTTTCTTCAGTTCTTACGATGGCATCTTCCTCGGAAACTCCAAGAATGGCTTTATTCAAAAATTTCGCAAAGGATTCAGTTGTTGAATATGCGCAAACAAAAAAGTTAATTGCACAGGATTGATTTACTATATAAGGTTGTATGAAAAACAGAGCCTCCACCCCTCTAAAATTGTTTAAATATTGAAATTTTTACAAATTTTCTTTTTGTCAATCGCAAAATTTAGGGTTTAATCGATAAGATTGCACTAAAAAAAGGACAAAAAAAAAGATTATCAACAAATTTACAGGTGGTGGTAATGTCGTACCGGCGAGTGGTTCCAAAATGGAGGATCGATTTACTATATCGTTGTATGAAAAAATTGAGCCCTTCACAAAATTGTTTAAATATTGAAATTTTTCAAATTTTTCAATTTTTTTTTTTTTGTCACTCGGAAAGTATAGGGTGTAATCGATAAAATTGCACTGAAAAAAGTAAAAAAAAAAATATATATATATATTTAAAGGTGGTGGTAGTCTTCTCTCAGGTCCGACAAAAAATGTTTTAAGGCAACGATGGATGCCTCATTGAGAATCCTAAACGCTTTTCAAATGAAGCTTATCCGCTTTAGATGACGCCTAAATCTGCTCTTGAAATTATAAGAATGTATCAAAAGTATTTAATTTTTAATTTTTTTATTTTTTTTTTAATCGTATCACGCCGAGCAAGGCGGTAACGCCATTGATGTGCAGGGGGCTACGTAAGAGTGAAAAGATTGGAAAAGAGAAAGCCGGGAACCACATCCTAAACAGGGAACAAGGGATGAGCCTCTTAACCTGTTCAATAAACGTGGGTGGAGTGTGAACCGGGCGATAGATAGATCTATCTACTCCAATTGAAAAAAAAAATAAATAAATAAATAAAGGAGTGAAAAGATTGGAAAAGAGAAAGCCGGAAACCACATCCTAAACAGGGAACAAGGGATAAGCCTCTACACCTGTTCAATAGACGTGGGTGGAGTGTGAACCGGGCGATAGATTAGTCTATCTACTCCAATTGAAAAAAAAAATTATTTTATGTATCACATTTTATTTTATTACAAAACCGTATGCAATATTTTACCGATGATTTTTTTTTTAATCATCACACCCCAAGCAAGGCATTCCACTGCCACTATAGCGCATGGGGCTATATAGGGGAAGGCAAAGAGAAGGAGTGGTTAGACATAGGGACTGTCAGGAGGAAGGTGACAGATGAGTAAGGATACCGAGGATGAGGGTTGGGCAGATGGGAAGAGTGCTTGATAGAATGGGAGCAGGTTAGTGTGTTAGGAGGTGTCTATTGACCTTACATTTGAACTCCTGGAGATTGTAGCCGTCGGGGAAGCAATCGTGTGGAAGAGAATTCCACAGTCGGGAAGTGCGAGGAAAGAAACTGTTGGAGTAGAAGTTACGGCTGCATTTTATCGGTTTCACTGTAAAAGGGTGGGATCTAGTTGCTAATCTAGTATCTCGTTCAAATTCGTATTTAGGGAGCACTAGTGATCTAAGTTCATCGGAGCAGAAGCCGTGGAAGTATTTATAGAAGAGACACAGGGAAGCCACGTCGCGCCGGTGGGAGAGAGACTGCAGGCGGTCTGCCAAGTCGGTATCTATCACATTACAGACCCTCCTCTGAACCTTATCAAGAAGCCCGAGGAGAATAGCAGAGGCACCCGAACAGATATGGCAGCAGTATTTAATGCACGGGCGGATGGTAGATTTATATATGTGCAGGATAGATTTAGACGAAAAAAACTTCCGGGCCCTACACAGAGAACCGACTTTCATAGCAGCGGATTTAGCAATGGATTCGATATAGTCATTCCATTTGAGGTCCGCTGAAAGTGTGAGACCAAGGAGGCGTAGTGTTTTACTCTCTGGGAGGCAAGCCTGGTCCATGCTAATGGGAGGTAGGTGAGATTGTCGATGATGGTTAATTGAGAGTAGCTTCGTTTTAGAAGCATTAAAATTTACTAGCCATTTCTTACCCCAGTCCAATATGGATTAGAGGTCTTTTTCAATCTCGGCTGCGAGGTTAGCTTTGACGCCTGCACCAGATTTTTGTAGGAGGCGAGAGTAAACTAAGATTTCTTCTGTTAATCTTAACTTCTGAAAGTTTTTCGAAGCCCTGTCCGTTGGGACTTCAGAATACGCTGAGTACACCTCTGCACAGGGTTAAAATAAGGGCGTCCTAGGTATGACGATAAATTACTTCCGGGTTTGGGGTTTACAGTGTTGTTTTCATTTTGGCCTCATTTAAACCACAATTTATCCATTGCACTCTGTATATGGGTTGCATAGTACACTTTACCCCATTACTCAAATTACTTAACTTTTTGACCTTTTTTCCTGTACGATCACAAAAGTTAAGCAACGACAAAATTAGATAGCATTTAGATGGGTAACCGCTTTGGAACATCAGGTGCTGTAAACTTGGATGTACGAATGGAGTAATGGATAATAGCTCGCAGTTGGAAATCAAAGAGCCGAGTTCGAATTCCAGTCCGGTTCTTACGTGCAATTAACCATGGGAAAGGTATGAATTCACTTCTCCTCGCACCTATGGGTTAATTAGTTAAACCTGTATCATCAAATCTGTATTTTTTTTTTTTTTTTTTTTAAGCGTTTCACCCCGAGCAAGGCATGTCACTGCCACTACTGTGCAGGGGTCTACGTAGAGTGGAGAAAGGCTGGTTAAATATAGGAAATAACAGAGGGTGGGTGATAGGCGGGTGAGGATACCGAGAATGAGGGTTGGGTAGATGAGAGTGTTGTGAGAATAGTTGGGAGTTAGTGTGATAGGAGGTGTCTATTGACCCTACATTTAAACACCTGGAGATTGTAACTGTCGGGAAAGCAGACTTGTGGAAGGGAGTTCCACAGGCGGGAAGCGCGAGAAAAGAAGCTGTTGGAGTAGAATTTACGGTTACATCTTATTTGTTTAACTGTAAAAGGGTGGGACCTAGTTGCTAATCTAGTATCTCGTGTAAATTCGTGCTTGGGCGGCACCAGTGATCTAAGCTCATCGGAGCAGAAGCCATGAAAGTACTTGTAGAAGAGGCACAGGGAAGCTACATCACGCCGGTGTGAGAGCGGCTGCAGCCGGTCTGCCAAGTTAGTATCAACCACGTTACAGATCCTCCTTTGTATTTTGTCAAGAAGCCCAAGGAGAGCAGCAGGGGCACCCGACCAGATATGGCAGCAATATTCAATACACGGGCGGATGGTAGATTTGTATATGTGCAGAATAGTTTCAGGTGGGAAAAATTTCCGGGCCCTGCACAGAGAGCCGATTTTCATAGCAGCAGATTTGGCAATGGATTCAATATAGTCATTCCATTTGAGGTCCGCCGAGAGTGTAAGGCCAAGGAGGCGTAGTATTTTACTCTCTGGGAGGCTAGCCTGTCCCATGCTAATGGGAGGTAGATGCGATAGTCTATGGTGGTTAGTTGATAACAGCTTTGTTTTGGAGGCATTGAAATTTACCAACCATTTCCTACCCCAGGTCACTACGGATTGGAGGTCCCTTTCCAGTGCGGCAGCGAGGTTCACTTTGTCGTCCAGACCTGGTTTCTGATCGATGCGGGAGTAGATTGTTGTGTCGTCGGCATACATGCCAACTTGGGATCTAATGGTGTCGGGGAGATCATTAATGTAGATCAGAAATAGCGTGGGACCTAGGATAGAACCTTGAGGGACGCCCGCGTTCGTCTGGTAGTTTTGGGAGGCATGCCCATTTAATACCACCTTTAATGTGCGGTTAGAGAGGAAGGAGTGGATGAGATCAAACAGATGTCCAGTTATCCCATAGCTTCGCAGTTTGCACAAGAGGCCAGCATGCCAGACCCTGTCGAATGCTTTGGAGATATCCAAGGCAACGGTTCGGGCTTCACCATTCTTGTCGAGTGCCTGGTATATGTACTCTGTAATGGTCGTTAGCATATCAGCAGTAGACCTGGTGAAGCGAAACCCATACTGTTTGTCAGAGAGAAGCCCGTTGGTCATAAGGTGCTGAATCA
>JBBBDQ010000558.1:2287500-2305000 GCA_037127315.1 Ascarosepion bandense
AAAGCAATTTGAAACTGAATCCTTCTTTGCATAAAAAAAATCGTCTCATCCAGCGGTTTTTGCTATTCGGCTACGGAGAGCTTCACAGTTAAGCAAGGTATTATTTGACTTAAAGAATATTTCAGATTTTATCGAAAGCCATATCTGGTCAGTTTCATAACCGAAACGTAATCACACACACACACACACACACACATCAGGTAATAATTATTAGATATGAACAAGATAGATAGATAGATAGATAGATAGATAGATAGATAGATAGATAGATAGATCAGTCAGTTAAGTGCCATACGTGATACACGCTTGGGCGATCATGTCTCGAAAGAAACATGACAGACTAGGCAGAAGATTTTCCTGCAGTAGGTTGCCATTGCTTTCTGCGGTTAACTAGTTGCCAGCCAAGGCTATATAACCCAATCTGTCTTATTATTTAATCCATAAATGGAGGGAAAAGACGGATTAATACCTTTCCCAAGGGTATTTGTGCGTAAGTGAATGCAAGGAATTCAGCTTGAATTCGAACTCGGCACCCCAATTTGTTGTTACAACTAGATAGATAGATAGATAGATAGATAGATAGATAGATAGATAGATAGATAGATCAACTGAAATCAACGATAGATAGATAGATAGATAGATAGATAGATAGATAGATAGATAGATAGATAGATAGATCAACTGAAATCAACGGATAGATAGATAGATAGATAGATAGATAGATAGATAGATAGATAGATCAACTGAAATCAACGGATAGATAGATAGATAGATAGATAGATAGATAGATAGATAGATAGATAGATCAACTGAAATCAACGGATAGATAGATAGATAGATAGATAGATAGATAGATAGATAGATAGATCAACTGAAATCAACGGATAGATAGATAGATAGATAGATAGATAGATAGATAGATAGATAGATGCATGCTATCAGTTCTCGAAGTGATATCAATCCTGATTAAACAATTATTTTTTCCAGACTTAATGACAAGTATGATCGGCTCGATAAGCTCAAATTGACAGCTGATTCCAACAATGACCTACAATCAATGACATAGTTGTTAACTAGGGTAAGAAATTGTTCTCTTTTATTCGTCCTATAGTAACTTCACTATTTCCCACTTCCATCAAACTAATATATATATATATAGTACTGTGCAAAAATATTAGGACAAGAACTATTTTATATTTTATGAGGTATATTGACAGAAAATATACAATTTAATTAAAGAAATTTTATTTGATTTACGCTTGTATTTAATAATTACGTATAAAGACTGAAGAAAATCTAGGGTGATTTGGACGAGTTCATCTTTGCTTCCTTGCCTTGTAAAATTTTGCAAATTAATAATAACAAAAGAACCATTCTATTTTCATTTAGAATTATTCACTTGGAAATAAATACGCCAAGTAGAGTATTGGGAGACAGGAAAATTTCGCTAGAAACAAAGAAGAGAGTACTGGAATGCTATGTGATGTCTGTTCTTTAATATGGCAGTGAATGATGGACAATCTCCTCAAAGATGAAGGTGAAACTTGAAGCATGTTTTCTTCAGCTACCTTCTGTAGGTTTTGTAGTTTTCCTTTACAATTTTTCAATTTAAAATATTCTTTATGCTTTTCGGTGCAAAGAAAGGTAAATTATGGAGAATGACATGTTATGTACTTCATTTGCTTAATAAATGAAATTGAAAAGAGGCGTAAGACAAGGATGTGTCTTTTCACCGGATCTATTAAACTTGTACAGCGAGAACATTCTGAGGACCCTAAAAGCTATACCAGGATTAGTAATCGGAAGCCACAATTTGAACAACATAAGATACGCAGATGATACCTGTTGATTGCAGACACGGAAGGGAAACTACAAGACCTCCTACAAAAGGTAACTGAAGAGAGTGACAACGAGGGTTGCGTGGTGTAATCGGAGAAAACGAACTAAGAGTCACTAAGGATAGGGAGACGTGAAAAGCCATGGTCGCCTACGTCCTGAAAGGACAGGGCACATAGAAGAAGAAGAAGAAGAAGAAGAAGAAGAAGAAGAAGAAGAAATGTTGTTGAATTTTTGTTTTATTTTATTTTATTTTATTTTATTTTTAATGTACTTATTATTTAAATCTATGAATATTATTTTGTTTATTTATCTGAAATATTTAAAGCCCTTGAGTTAACAGCTTTTTTTTAATTTAAAAAAGAAATTATGGTCATGTATGCTGGCTTGATATAGAAGTATTTCTTTTAAGAAAAGAAATGCTTTTAAAAAATCCAGGACGCAAGTTAACATTTTGGCAAGTATTGATCATTGCAATTTCATGGACTTCCTGTTTCGTCTAAGTATTGTGGTGCAGTAGATATCGGTTCAAAACTAGAAATAGAAGTGCCGAGTTCGAATTCCTGTTGAAATCGTTGCATTCACTTGAGTGCAAATACCCTTGGGAAAGGTATGAATCCGTCCAGCTATAGGTTAGATAGTGTTGTGGAGTAGTTTTCGCACTGAAAGTTATAATCGTGCTATGTCGGTTGCTAATCGACTTAACGCACACAAAATGTTAGGAACTTGGTAATCTTCCAATGTAAGCTGACTCCTTAGTATTCGGCTAACTGCCGACTAATATCAGCTGCCTAGTGGTTCTACTGAACTCCAATAAAACTCTAAAGAACTCTCTAGAACGCCTATGAACTTCCCAAGAACTTCTCGAGTTAACTTCCTGTTAACTCTTATCTGAGGAATAGGTGTGTTTCACCATAACAGATAGTAGGACAGATTGGATTCTAAAGCTTTGGTTGGCAACCAGTCTACCTCAGAAAGTAATGGCTACCTACTGCGGGAAAATCCTAGTCAGTCATATCTCTTTTGAGACATGATCGCCCAAGCGTGTATCACGTATGGCACTTAACTGAAGCTATTGTCCCCTTTAATAAGTACGGTGATTATAGTTCGAAATTGTGGTTGCAATTGTCTTTGTGTATAACTAGTGCATTTGATAAATTGTTATGTAGAAGATCCTTGTTACGCTCATGAATACGATTTTTTTAAAAAATGTTTACAAGGTTCAATATATTGTAACGAACAGCTGTGACAGTTTATTTTTATATATATTTCGGCAAAGAATTATTGTCATTATTTTGGGTTTTTATCATAGCCGTATAATACACGCTATGTGTTCGTAGATAATTTTTTGGTATCTTTCAACATTTTATATTGTAGGAAACTGAAGCTTAATTTTTTAGGTGACGAAAAATATTCTGTTATCTTGTAGTCTACTTACAGAATTTGAAACAAATTTTAAATTCCAGCAGTACCCAAAAATGAATGGGAAAACGAAGTTGTATATACAGGAAATAACAAAGGCTCACATTTATGCATCGACAAAATAAAAATGAACACAAATGATTACTTACAAAATTTTATTAAAAAATCCAAGAAAAATGTTGTTTACCATATATAACTTCGTTTTCTCATACATTAACTTTGAGTCCTCTACAATATTTTATTATTTACCTTGGGCACATGTGGGCATTAGTATAACTGGATGTTTAGGCGTATTTCATTTTTAAACTTAAATCCAAATCGTAATATCATCGCTTGTTTAAAAAAAACTGTTTACATGGTAAGAAAGAAAAAAAGAAAAATTCAGAAAGAAATTCATCTAGCAATCATTACTCATCCACAAACTAAACAATCATCGTAGATATTCAAAATGTTTGCCTGAATGTTCAACACAAAGTTGTAAGCGTGATAACCAGGAGGCAGTAGCTTTGCGGATAGTGCCAAGAGAAATTACCTTTCAAGTTTCAGTAAAGTTATACTTCACCAGGTGTGGGCGACAAAGCGAACCTCGCTGCCGAGCTTGAAAAGGACCTCCAATCCGTAGTGGCCTGGGGTAGGAAATGGCTAGTAAATTTCAATACTTCTAAAACGAAGCTGTTATCAACTAACCACCATAGACAATCGCATCTACCTCCCATTAGAATGGGACAGGCTTGCCTCCCAGAGAGTAAAATACTACGCCTCCTTGGCCTTACACTTTCGGCGGACCTCAAAAGGAATGACTATATCGAATCCATTGCCAAATCTGCTGCTATGAAAGTCGGCTCTCTGTGCAGGGCCCGGAAGTTTTTCCCACCTGAATCTATTCTGCACATATACAAATCTGCCATCCGCCCCCCTTGTATTGAATAATGCTGCCATATCTGGTCGGGTGCCCCTGCTGCTCTCCTTGGACTTCTTGACAAAATACAAAGGAGGATCTGTAACGTGGTTGATACTGACTTAGCAGACCGGCTGCAACCACTCACTCACCGGCGTGATGTGGCTTCCCTGTGCCTCTTCTACAAGTACTTTCATGGCTTCTGCTCCGATGAACTTAGATCACTGGTGCCGCCTAAGCACGAATTTACACGAGATACTAGATTAGCAACTAGGTTCCACCCTTTTACAGTTAAACAGATAAGATGCAACCGTAAATTCTACTCCAACAGCTTCTTTTCCCGCGCTTCCCGCCTGTGGAACTCCCTTCCACAAGTCTGCTTTCCCGACAGCTACAATCTCCAGGTGTTTAAATGTAGGGTCAATAGACACCTCCTATCACACTAACTCCCAATTATTCTCAGAACACTCTCATCTACCCAACCCTCATTCTCGGTATCCCTACCCGCCTCTCGCCCACCCTCTGACATTTCCTATATTTAACCATTCTCGGTATCCCTACCCGCCTATTACCCACCCTCTGACATTTCCTATATTTAACCATTCTCGGTATCCTTACCAGCCTATCACCCACCCTCTGACATTTCCTATATTTAATCATACTTTCTCCACTCTATGTAGCCCCCTGCGCAGTAGTGGCAGTGACATGCCTTGCTCGGAGTGAAACGCTTATTAAAAAAAATGAATCAATATCAACGATGTCACGACGACAGACTCGCAAGTAGGTTGTAGCGTAGGGAGCTGGTCAATGTTTCTTTGATTCGGCCTTGTGTCAGACTTAACCGAACTCCCTACAGCTTACAGGATGTATGCAGAGTTATAATGATTAGAAGGTTTTTTCATCATCAGAAGGTTGGTTGTCGGCAGGTTGGAATGTGTGGATTAGTGTAGAAGAGTGGAATAATAAAATACACATTTTGAACGTTAAAATAGAAATTTATTAAGACAAAAGAATAACATAAGTTTTAGGAGTTAATGTTCAATTAGAAACATTAT
Organism: Ascarosepion bandense; assembly: GCA_037127315.1. Taxonomy (NCBI): domain Eukaryota; kingdom Metazoa; phylum Mollusca; class Cephalopoda; order Sepiida; family Sepiidae; genus Ascarosepion; species Ascarosepion bandense. Next base: position 2,292,712 of record JBBBDQ010000558.1, read on the forward strand.
TAAAAAATTATGAGTCCAGTTCGTGTTCAATGATAAAGTTGAGTTAAGGGAATCGAGAGTTGAAGAAATTGTTCGTAGTAGTAATTGTTGAAAGAGATAAGGAGAAAGAGAACAAGGTGCGACCTGACCTTATCTCCGAGTCGATTTGGAGTTGACGCTGCATTTTAGTTCTTTCGTCTCTCGGCTCCCATCTCTGACCTTTGACTGACGCCGAGATCATTTATACAGTCTTTTTGAATTTAGCACTGGACCACTAAGTCCTCAAGTCTTGTAAGTCGCTCCCATTGGTCAAAAATCATTTTAACACCTACTTGCAAAATCTGGTTTCGACTTTTTCGTTAAGCAGATGGTCAAGCCTTTTTCTATTTGGGAAAACCAGAATTTCACACGTCATTGTGAATTTTTGTAACAGTGAAGAAGGTTTATTTAATTAATTTCTGATCCGCTACAAGGTAAGGAGTATACTCCAGATACATAGTGTTACGAGGATGCATTTATATATAAAAATAATATTAATAATGTTTAAAAAGTTAAAGTAAGGGATTCTATTGAGTCCTACTTGTTATTACAAAAAACTACCAAATAAAATATTTATAAATATACAATTTTTGTTGCATTCAAAACAAGAAACATAGAGTTTACTACGGGCGAGTGTTACGAGGAGAAAAGGGAAAGTTAAGGTGTCAAGTATCTTTACCCAGTTAAGCTAGCAAAGTAGTTTAAGTGCTATAATTTTTGGAAATCCTCAAATGTGTACATAAAGAATAATTATTAGTTTGGTCAATGAAAGAGTCAAAAATTTCTATTTACCCTTTTAGTTCCATGAGGTTCTCTTTCAGGATTTTAGTTGGCCGGCAACTTTTCTTAGAGATTCTTTTGGCTGGATATACAAATCCTGAATCGGGCCAGAGTTGATAATGTCAGCAAATCCTTTTAAAACTAACTACTCTCTTCCCCAATACTTATTTTATAGGGGCTAACACCTAATTTACATATTTCTAGAAACTTCTCCAATTCTTTAGAATTTTCTCGAATATTCTAGGATCTTCTAAAACGTTCTATACCTAATTTTTCTATTTAACAACTACTTCATGAATTAAAAGTTTTTTTGTTATAACAAGTAGGACTCAATAGAATCCCTTACTATAAATTTTAAACATCATTAATATTATTTTTATATATAAACGTATCCTCGTAACAATAGCAATACCTAGCATTCAGATCATGCTTTTAGAAGTACATTGAGATGGACCAATCATAGCTGGTGTATTTTCTCGAAAAATAAATTTTGCCGTTTTTTTACTAGGCACTCTGTATCTACCTATTCCCAAATTATCCAGTTCATATTTATCCATTTTTCGCTGTCTGCATGTCTACACACACATATAGATATATGCGTATTCATACACACACGGGGAAGTCTCATGGACTATGCAATCATCAGTTGATTATAAGCACCTGATGATAGCCTAGTGTATGAAACTCCGAGTCGTGCTATAGACGTAGGATAATATGTATATTTGTTAATATATACTTTATAATTCTGTTATATTACATTGAGCACTGTTTTATTAAAACCAGAAATATATTCATACTAGCAGTACAATCCGGCGTTGCTCGGGTGTAATGAAAGCTTTAAAACTAATCCATGGTCATGGAGCTCAGACTCTTTGGACGTTGGCACGAAAGACTAAAAAGCAATAGTTGTTTCCAGTTAAAACGAAACCGTAGACTGAAAGAAAAATCAATGAATCTAAGTCAAATTTTGATTTCCTGGTATCGATATCAAATAAGTTTTTTTCGTCGTAAACTGAATTTTGAAGGCTAAATAAGTCCTCTGAGTAAATGATATCATGGCTGAGACTAAGAACTACAATTACACCTATTTAGAGGCAAACCCGAAGCAAAAACTAAAATAAAAGAGCTGAAAAAATACAGACATACAGGCAGATAAGCAGACACACACACAAACATCTTGCCATATATATATATATATATATATATATATATATATATATATATATTATCGATTTTTTGCACTATAGTAAGAACTACAACCTTGAAACTTCTGAATATCGTTTCTTATGTCTTTATCTATGAGTGTATGAAATTTGATTAAAATCGGACCACTCCTTCTATAACCCGATTTTTTCGATTATCGATTTTCGATATTTATCGGGAGTACCTCGACACAAAACCTAGCTAAGAACACTCGCAGACGCTTATAGTACAGCTGTGTAAATTTTCAAGAAAATTGGTTCAGCCGTTTCGGAGTCTATAGGTAACGGAAACAGAGAGAGAGAGACGAAATTCCATTTATGAATAAGTTTAGATTAGATATGTGCGTGTATTTGCGTGTATATCCTTATGAATATTTATTAATATCCATATATATATATATATATATATATATATATATATATATATATATTAAAAAAGGATTAATTCAAAGATGTTGAATGGCCATTTCGATATGACGATCCCCACGGGGAGCGACACATCGTGGGGATCGTCATATCGAAATGGCCATTCAACATCTTTGAATTAATCCTTTTTTAATATATATATTTGCTCTGTAATATTTTATTACATGGAGCTCTCTTCCTGTATCATTTTTTAATATTAAAATAAATTTTTAATATTAATTAGGATCCGGTTTTTTGGAATTTACCTTCCTGCTTTTTTCCCTTGGATTGAAGTATCTGAATTAAAATATATATATATATATATATTTGTCTATATTTCTGATATGAGGTAGTATTTACATTATTCGGACTATTGTCTTCATCTTTGTTACCATATGTACGACTTTTTCAGGTGCTAGGTGCTTAAGGACACATGGTCCAGTAAAATATAGACGTTGTTTAGTTCCTGTGAATTGATCCAAAGAGTTGTGAGTTCAATACTAGGCTACAACAATGGTGAACAAGTAACTTGCAGGGTTAGAGGGAGATAACTCATGACTTCCAATCGAGGCCATACTACGCAAGGAATGAAATTCATATACCCCAGTGATTGTAAAGGGTTCGATTCGAAATTCCTAGCACCTGAAGAAGGCTGGAGTGTACAATGGCCGAAACGTCGTACAAATGATAACAAAGATGAGGACAATAGTTCGAATAATGTAAATACTATATATATATATTTGAAAATATGTTTAGTGGTACAAAACTTAATTACCGCTATAAAACAGAAAAAAATATTTTTTGTTACCAATCATAATGAAGGTATTTTCTTTAAAAAATAAAATTGAAAAAAAAAAAAAGAGCTGGCCAACCGGTTTTGCACCTTGCTCAATAGAGCCAAATCGAGTAAAGAAATTAGTGTTAAAAAAAATGGAGAAGACGTAGAGAGAAAAAAAAACTTCTCTCTCTCTCTCTCTCTTACTCTCTCTCTCTCTCTTACTCTCTCTCTCTCCCTCTCTCTCCCTCTCTCTCCATACATACATACGCCTATGGGTTAGGGGTTAGCAACTCTGACTGACACCAAATCGGTCGAGTTTCAATCGCGTCCAGAGGCAGGGAATGTCAAGCCACACTGATGAGCTGTGATACAGCAAAACAGGCTTGTATGTGGATAACGAATACATTATGCTCTTATCGATGGAGAGGAAAATTAAGAAATAAAAAACAGTTACCACCTCCGCAATTTATGCATTATTCTTCAGGAATAAACTGAGTTCTTTCGTTGACTGGCGTGTGTATACCCCGCTTATATACAACACACTAAAATTTCCCTTCTCTGATACCATACGCCTATGGCTTTGGGATTAGCGACACTGAATTTCAAGCTTGCTTATTGTACCTTCTTGGGGGTTAGGGATAGCGACACCAAATCGGTCGAGTTTCGATCCTGGCCAGAGACAGGTGGATGTCTAGCCACACTGATGAACTGTGACACAGCGAAACAAGCTTGTATGTGGATGACAAGTATATATATTAGGACCTTTAATAACTTCTTGTCGTGTTCCTAAAGAAGGCGTTCCCAGAACTGCGTACCTGTAGTTTCACATTGTCACGCATCTTTAAGGAGGTACAAATAAGCAAACTTGAAATTCGGTGTCGCTAACCCCTAAATCATGGGCGTATGGTATCAGAGAAAGAAAATTTTAGCATGATGTATACAAGCGGGGTATACACACACCAGTCACCGAAAGAACTCAATTCATTGCAGAGGTGGTAACTGTTTTTTTTTTTTTTTAACTTTCCTCTCCAGAGAGCTCAATCCTAATGAGAGCATAATATATTTCGCCCGAGTGTAAATAATCCTGTTTTTCATAGCGTTAAACATGTCGGATTTCTTACCAAATGAAGTGTATTTGCGGGGAATATTACTGCACTACTTTATTCAAAAGAAATCTGCAGCTGAAGCACACAGAATTCTTGTTGAGACTTACGGCGACAATGCCCTGTTGGAAACATACAAAGATTGGTTTAGACGCTTTAAAAATAATGGTGTACCTAAAAAAATGTTTGAAGACGACGAATTGGAGGCATTACTTCATGAAAACTCATGTCAGGCGCAAAGCTAAACTTGCAGAATCATTAGGAGTTGATCACACAACAACCCTGAAACGTTTGAAAGAATTAGGAATGATGCAAAAGCAAAGAGATTGGGTGCCGAGAGACGATGAACGGCGCCTTGTCACGTGTGAACAGCTGCTTCAAGGGCAGAAAAGGAAATATCTTTTGCATTGTATCGTGACCCACGATGAAAACTGGATACACTACGATAACCCTAAGCGTAGAAGATCGTGTTGTAAGCCCGGCCATACATCAACATCGGCGGCATAAGCCGAATATCCACGGTTCGAAGATTCTGTTCAGTATTTCGTGAGATTAGCCGGGTGTAGTTTATTACGAGCTGCTCAAAACTAACCGAAACCATCACGAGAGATCGTTACCGACTACAAATGATGCTTTTGAGCCTAGAACTGAAAAAAAGGGCTACTACACGAGTAGATGCACGACAAAATGACAAACCTACTGGAAAATACTTAAATGAGAAGTCCTATTCCCACCCGACGTATTCAGCAAACATTGCTTCACTCGATTATCACTTGTCCCGATCGATGTCTCATGGCCAGACTGAGCAGCACTTTCATTCTTATGAAGATGCCAAAAAATGGGTCGATTTGTGGTTAGGCTCAGGAGACGTGTCGTTTTTCCGATGTGGAATTCAAATGCTGCCAGAAAAATGAGAAAAAGTAGTGGCTAGCGATAAGACAATACTTTCGGTGACATATTTCTTACTTATATTTGTAAATAAAACATTATTTTTCATGAAAAATCAGCGAGAACTTATTCAAGTTCTTAATATATATATATATATATATATATATATATATATATATATATATATTAGTCATCCACATATAAGCCTGTTTCGCATTCTCACAGCTCATCAGTGTGGCTAGACACATCCACCTGCTTCTGGCCAGGATCTAAACTCGACCGATTTGGTATCAGTCGGAGTCGCTACCCCATAAGCCATAGGCGCATGGAATCAGGGAAGGGAAATTTTAACGTATTGTATATAAGCAGTGTATACACACGCCAGTCACCGAAAGAACTCCATTGATTTCTGAAGAGTCACGCTTATATAGCGGAAGTGGAAACTGTTTTTAAATTTTTCTTCTCTAGAGACCTCAGTCGTAAAGAGAGCATAATATATTAGTCATTCACATACAAGCCTGTTTCGCTCATCAGTGTGAATAGACACATCCACTTGCTTCTGGCCGGGATCGAAACTCGACCGATTTGCTATCAGTCGGAGTTGCTAATCCCTAATATATATACTCCCTAATATATATATATATATACTCCCTTAATATATATATATATATATATATATATATATATATACTCCCTAATATATATATATATTCCCTTAATATATATATATATATATATATATATAAGAATAAATCAAACCAAGCGCCAACAGACCTACCTAGGTTTCACCTAACGGCTCGTCAAGACAAATCGGCTAATCAGGTAGAAACAAAGCAGTAATTTATAGATACTCTCAATAAGCACATGACTAAAACATAGAAGACACCAAAAGCACATGGAGGGGGAAATTCATTTTATTGACACACATAATAAAACTAGCTACTCAGGTGATAACCACATCAAACGCTAAAAACGCAAAAAAAGGACTGAAATTATAACAATTATTAATAGTATCATTATTATTGTTATTATTATTGTGTCATTTTTCATCATATTTCGATTTCTGCTATGGTCGCACTACCAACCAAGTCTGCGGGAAGACCTAAAGCAGGTCGTGGCGTGTTTTTATGGCTCCATTTCATGTTTTTTCTATCTCCCCTATCATCCCTAGCGTTACAAATACAAAGTTCTCCTTAGTGTGTGGGCTGTACTTAATAAGACAATTTTTGTATATCTCTTAAGCTGGGGTTTCCAGGGATTCTTTCAGTGTGTTGTTTTGTTCCATTTTTTATCATTCCAAGTGCACCTACTATCACTGGCACAATTCTTGTTTTCAATTTCCACATTTTTTCTATTTCAATTTCCAGGTCTTTATATTTTGACAGTTTTTCAAATTCCTTGATTGCTATGTTACAATCCGCTGGACAAGCCATATCAATTACTAGACAAGATTTTTCTTTCTGGTTTTTAACAATAATATCCGGCCTATTTGCTTCAATTTTTCTGTCTGTGTAGATGGTGTAATCCCATAGAATGGTGACATCTTCTATTTCTGTAACCGGTGCTGGGTGATGTTCATACCAGTGTTTGTTTACAGCTTTTCCATAGTGTTTGCACATTGTCCAATGTAAATATTGCCCCACACTATCGTGGCGACTTTTATATTCATTTGGGGCAAGTACAGAACAGCCTGAGATTAGATGGTCTATTGTTTTTTGGTGTTTATCACAAAACCTGCATTTTGGATCCATATTGTTATGTATATTTGCCTGAAAGTTTCTAGTGAAAAGACTGGTCTTGCGTTGCAAGAATAAAGCCTTCAGTCTCAGACTTTAATCCAGATGCACGTAACCATCGATGAGTATTAACTTTATCAACAATGGATTTATTGGCACGTTCTGGATATTGGCCATGCAGAGGTTTGTCTTGCCAGCGTTGTTTCATCTGTTCAAGAGCTTTATCTTTGGCTTTCATTTTCATATTTTTTTGCTGCAATAGTTGGTTCTTGGCTTCTGTTTTGCTTTCCTACAGAATCTACTAAATGTAAATCTTGTTTGTATTTACTGGCGTCTTTCATTATTGAATATTTTATTATTATTATTATTATTATTATTATTAGGGAGTATATAGAATGACAGGCAACGTTCGATGGTTAAGTTTTTTATATACTTTCTTTATTGGCTGCCGGTTCATGTAATTGAAAAATTGTGTATTTAGCCAAAAAGATTAATGCTATATAAATCGTAAAACAAGCAGTTAATCTTAATGACTTAATAAAAGATACGATCTGAATAGAGAAAATGAATAGCCAAATTGTGTATCGAGATAGTGTAGATATTATTATCTGGAATTGTATATGAATGACCAAAAATAATCCGACTCAATTTGATTAAAAGCAGAGAGCAAAATCCTAAAGAACACACACATACACATACACATACACACACACATACACATACACACACACACATACACAACTATATAACAAGTGTTTGATAGCCTTAATTAAAGATAAACATCTGAGTCAAACGAAAATTGAATGCGAAGAAGAAAAAATCAGATTAATTCTTTTTTTCTTCAGATGCGTTGGTTTCATTTTCTTCTATAATTTTATATGGAGGCTAACAACAACATTACACAATTACCAAGCGAAAAAGAATGATATGAGCAGGCTACGTCGTACACGTATCAATTTATCTTGTTTGTATTTATAGTATAAAGCACTGAACAGTTTTTCCCTCGATCTTAAGTGTCCAAGCCGCATGCACCCTAGGTGGACTGAGCCAGCTTCCTCTCTGAGGCGGAGACAGTTTCATTGAGATTTGTTTAAGGGCAGAGTCCCAAGTCCTACTCTGTTATTTAATCCATAACTGGAGGGAAGGATTAATACCTTTTCAAAGGGTTCTAGCGCATAAGTGAATGAAAGGGCATTCAACTGGAATTCGAAATCGGTGAGCCGATTTCTCTTTCCGAGCCGACATCCACTGCACCACAACGCAACGTACATCCGTCAATAAACGCTTACAGCACCTGGTATTTCCAAGTGGTCACCCATCTAAGTACTGACCAGGCTCAACGTTGCTTAACTTCGGTGATCAAACGAGAACCGGTGTATTCAACGTGATATGATCGTAAGCCCTCGACTTTAATATTTTAAGAAATGTAGGCGGATTGGACTTGGGTTGATACATTTCTAGCATTCTGTATTTGTCTATACTTCTGAGATTAGGTAGTATTTACATTATTAACATTGTACCGACTATTGTCTTTATCTTTACCGCCATGTTTACGACGTTTCGACCATTGTACGCTCCGGCCTTCTTCAGGTGCTAAGAATTTCGAACTGAACCCTTTATTACGATCATTGGTGTATATAATTCTCATTCCATGCGTGAACCACTTCTGGTAACCATATAGATATCTCCCTTTAACTTGACTCTCTAAGTTATTTGTTCACCGCTGCTGTAGCCTAGTATTGAACTGACAACTCTTTGGATCAAGTCACAGGAACTAACCAATATATATATGCACAGGGCCATATGTTTTTGAAGAAATTCTTAGCTCCTGAAGAAAGCCTGAGCATGCAACGGCCGAAAAGATGAAGACAGTAGTCCGAACAATATAAAATTGTTCTAGCATTCTCTTGTATTTTCTCTGTTAGTTATTCAGACGAGTATTCTAAGTTTACTTTGCCTTTTTAACAAAACATGTCGACCAAAAACAATCAAAATGTCCAAGATAGGAAGAAAATCGCGTATGGAATTCGGTTGCTTCCTTGGACTATTTTTTCATAAATACTTTCATGGTAATTGGTCGGATGAGCTCTTCGCTAAAGTACTTTGACTCTTTGAATTTTTAAACGCAGTACTAGACTGGCGTTGAGGTCTCATCAGTTTATAGTTGAGTTCACTAGATGTAACCGTAATTTTTTTACTAACAGTTTCTTCTCACACACTTCTCATTCTTGGAATTCCCTTCCGGCTCCTTGCTTTCCAGCCAACTTTTATCTGCAAAAATTTAAATGCAATGTCAATCGCTATATATTGTCCTCCTTATTACTCTTTCATCTTCCTGTTCATTATTAATGTTTCTGTTCCTAATTCTTCCAGCTCTTCTGAGCTCTTGATCACTTCCCCTGTCAATCTTGGTTGAAGGCCAGAAAGCTATCCATTCGTGTCTTGAGCGAGTAAACCTCGTAGAATCCATCTCTTTTCAAATCAAAGCACAGCCGATGTCTGCCAATTTTAAAGTTTCGTCTTGGTCTTCGGACACGTGACCGTTAATTCAATCAGGAGAAACCCCTCTCCCTTGGTCGTTTACCTCTATCCAGGAAGCCCTCCTTCCAGCGAGGCTGTCTCATCACCGTACTGGCTGCTTGCATAGCTAAGTAGCCCAGTATACTCCATTGGATATTGACCCTAAAAGAACGTCCATCCACCCTTTGTATTTCTTCTTTTTTTTTTTTTATCCTGATTGCAGTCGTTTAAATGTAATTATATAAATGAGTATTTCCCAAAGTCTGGGGGTGTCGCCCTCTTGCTTACCATAACACTCTCTAATGTATAGTTACCCTTTAATTGGATGTTCTTGGCTCGAGTATTGCATGTCAAATGAGTATCTCGGTATTTTCCATAATAATCTAAACTTATTTATAAATGGAACGTGTGTGTGTGTGTGTGTGTGTGTGTGTGTGTGTGTGTGTGTGTGTGTGTGTGTGTGTCCGTTACCTATAGACTCCGAAACGGCTGAACCAATTTTCTTGAAAATTTACACAGTTGTACTATAAGCGTCTGCAAGTGTTCTTAGCTAGGTTTTGTGTCGAGGTACCCCCGATAAATATCGAAAATGGATTCTCGAAAAAATCGGGTTATAAAAGGCGTGGTCCGATTTTAATCAAATTTGATATACTCATAGACAAAGACATAAGAAACGATATTCAGAAGTTTCAAGGTTGTAGTTCATACAATAGTGCAGAAAATCGATTATATATATATATATATATATATATATATATATATATATATATATATATATAAAAGGCAATATGTTTGTGTCTGTCTGTTTATCTGCCTGTATGTCTATTTTTTTTCAGCCCTTTTATTTTAGTTTTTGCTTCGGGTTTGCCTCTAAGTAGGTATAATTGTAGTTCTTAGTCTCAGCCATGTTACCATTTACTCAGAGGACTTATTTAGCCTTCAAAATTCAGTTTACGACGAAAAAAACTTATTTGATATCGATACCAGGAAATCAAAATTTGACTTACATCCATTCATTTTTCTTTCAGTCTACGGTTTCGCTTTAACTGGAAACAACTATTGCTTTTTAGTCTTTCGTGCCAACGTCCAAAGAGTCTGAGCTTTAAGACCATGGATTAGTTTTAAAGCTTTCATTACACATGAGCAACGCCGGGCTATATTGCTAGTTGATATATAACCATAACATGTACCAAACACACACATTGTACCTGAAGTGTATCTTGCATTCACTTCACAATGTATCCGGTTTATATAGACTACGGCTGAAATATTTTCCACGCATATCTTTCAAAATTACCTCTCGCGTAATGGTAAGACATTAGCAAGATGACGGCACTATAACCACCAGTGCCTTATCATCATGTGTCGGGTATTTTATGTGGGTATATGTGGGAAGTGTATTCTGCTGCACCCTGTATAAATGGGATACAGTGTAAAGTGAAGGCACTTCAGGTATAATGAATCCGTGGGGTATGTTTTGCTTTAGATGAGCTCTTGCTACCATTCTGGCCGTCAATCTTTTTATCTCCCCAACTTCTGGATATTTTCACCGCCACCTGGGGTTGGTGGCACCGCTCACTTTAGGAATAATTTCTATAAAGCATTCAGAGGCGCCTCGTTGTGGTTTCCATTTATGACCTTCTAACAAAAGTACAGTAAGCTGAGGATACAAGCGCGCGCACGAGCGTGCATCCACACACACACACACACACACACACACACACACACACACACAGACAGACACACACACGCAAACACACACGCACACACAAACGTGCGAGCGCACACACATAAAAATTGGAAGGTGGCAAACAAATTTTATAACTCATCATATTAGGCTGGTCTACAACAGGGGTCGGCAACTAATTCGACCCCGCGGGCCGGATCGTGTTATAATGACGGGTTGCGAGCCGGACGAAGGCCATTAATGAAAAATTAAGGAAAATTACATATGCTGACCCCTGTCAACCTAAATATTTAAAACCATAATGAAAATAAACATTGAGAAAAATCAGAAAAACAATAGAAAATCTAAAATTAAAAAAAACACCTAACAAAAATTACTTTTCCTCAAGGAATGTCAAAATACTTCAAAGTGAAAAAAATCAACCGAAGTGAAATGGATGAAATTATGACGTGTAGGTTTGAAACTGTTATTGAAAATTGTACCACAAACAAACCACACACACACATCAAACAAAAACGAAACACATATACCCATACATACGAGTACAAATAGTTGCAAACATATACACTTATGTATGATAAGAACATGGCCCATTGAAAGATCCCAGCAACTTACATAGTGTAGGTGGCAGAGGTAAGCGATGGAGGGGTCGCTGTTGGAGGAATGAAATAGAAACCCGACTGAGACAACACTGTCCCTTTGAAGGTGTCCCCGCCTAATGTCTGTCACCGGTCGGTCGGTCAAATCGGCTCTCAGTTTTTGTTTTATATTTATTTTTTTATTTTTTACTCAGAAATGGGGGTGATTGGGTTTTGATCGTGTTTTTTGCGGTTATAGTATTCAAATTCACATGGGTGGATCAGAGGAAAATAACAGCAGGCCTTTTGTTGAATCTGAAAGCCTCGTCTCTCATGTTAAAAACAGAGCCATTGGTAATCAAGGCTCGCAGGCCGGTCAAAATGTCTTCGCAGGCCGGATCTGGCCCGCGGGCCGTAGGTTGCCGACCCTTGGTCTACAATATCAGTGGTAGACGTTGGGAGCAGAGCTGGAACCTTCCCATCCATAGCCCATTTTTCTTAGCTTTTTACAGATAGCCGATGAATGCCACGCTCTCATATGGTTACGTTCTGGGCATCAGACATATATCAATTCTATCGATCTATTTCTCTATT